>LKNJ01000109.1:0-255606 GCA_002120245.1 Maccullochella peelii | reverse complement strand
AAATACAATGCCACAATAATGCAGCGGCTAAATACTCAATTCAATTCAGTTTTATTTATATAGCGCCATATCATAAATGTTCTCAGGGCACTTTTTCATATAGAGCAGGTCTAGACCGACTCCTTGTAAAGAATACTCACTCTTTTCATTCACACACAGATCACTTGTAATGAAAGTTATTGCACTGCACAGCCTCAGTCCATCACTCGACTAACCCACTGAAGCCCACTGCTTTTGACGTCAGTTACAATATACCAGCACGTAGATTGGCTCACCTGATAGAACAATCAGCACTGAATAAACAGATACCTAACAGTACATTAGACATAAAAGCGCCATAAAATCAATGGTACTTAATAACACTAACTTATAACTTTNTTCAATTCAATTCAATTCAGTTTTATTTATATAGCGCCATATCATAACAAAGTTATCTCAGGGTACTTTGTCATAAAGAGCAGGTCTAGACCGACTCCTTATGTGTACAGAGACCCAACAATTCCCACCAAGAGCAAGCACAAGCAACAGTGGCAAGGAAAAACTCCCTTTTAACAGGCAGAAACCTCGAGCAGAACCAGGCTCTGGGTGGGCGGTCATCTGCCTCGACCGGTTGGGTTGAGAGAGAGGGGAGGGAGAGAGAGCAGCAGGAAAGCGAACATGCAGTAGCACAGCTCAGTTCAGTTCTACATACAGATGTAAAGCAGCAGTAGTGGAAGTAGTATTAAAGTATTAAAAAGCTGTACATTTTATGTGTTTTGCATGAGACCAGGCTTGCTGTTCATTCATCAACATTACATTCGATTCTCTTCACCTGTTAAATTAAACCAGAGTCAGAGCTGCAACAAAAGAAAACTTTTATTTCAACTCAGTACAGTTTTACAAAGTTTTAAGAACCTGAAGTGACTTTCCTTTCTCTTCTCCTAAAATCAAAGCCTGAGATAGAAATCTGTGTGTAATTCACAGAAAGATGGGCCAGCCACAGATTAAACCATTAAATAGCATTTTCATTCCACATTTCTTGACGGAACCGATTCCAATAATTATAGCTTTTACTAAAAGATTACCTTTTTTCAGTGTAAGCAAAACAATTTCCATTCATGTACTGGGGAAGAGAAGAGTCCTCATTTTTTTGCATATGACTTATTCTCAAAGCCATTCAAAGTCTATTAATTGCCTGAGAAGAGAGGAGACGTGAGGATTGACTGAGTTATTCTTCTTCTCATACCTTCCCACTTCTTTGGCTGACCAACTTTGCTGTCTTGCTCTCACTGGTTGGGTTGATTCCAGTGAAACATCTGAAATCGCATGAAGAGAAACTTCATGAAAAAAACTGCAACTGCAAAACATGAAAAAACAAAAAGTAGGCTGTTAATTATTTTTCATTATCATTCAGGACATTTCATTTCTGTCCAGGCAAGTTGAACCAGGAAGTGGCACTGCAATGCAATGACAAATGCAGTGGAAATGTAGGGTCATAAAGGTTAAAAGGATGGTTTGGATTTCTTGTCACAAGATTGTATGAGTTACTGACCAGAAGTGATATAGTTGCATCAGCATAACCTCCGGCAGCAGGTTCTCTGGTTGACCAGTTAAGATAACTGCTAACTTACTTTTTTTTTTAAACTCAAAATCATGGTAAAGGAATTTGGATTGTAAAAGATGTGCCATACACTCCATTATAATGCAGCATGTCCCTGGCTTAAGAATGGTCTTGATTGTCTATTTGTGCTCGCAAGTCAAAATAACATCTTATCTCTTACTCGTGATGGCAAACTTTACAAAATGACCCACCAGAATTCTACTTCAAGAACATAGTTACCATAGTGATAGTTAGTAGTAGTTAATTATATAGTAGTTATAATTCCAGTGTGCAAGATGTTTGCTCCTGGTACCATGTTTGCTCTGCTCCTGATCAGCTTTCCAGTTTGGTGTATCACTGTGAAGTTTCATATGATGAGTAAAACCTATTATAGTTTTACTCTCATTGGCACAATGCTTGCAGTGATACATTTTGGGGCTGAGAAGAGCAAAAAAGAGAGAAAACAGAAAAAAGTAATTAAGGTCAAAAAACCATAAGCACAGCTTTAACTAACCGCATTTAGCTGTGCCATTAATTGGTGCCACAACCCGAATACTAGTGTTTAACTACCCACATCCCAACTGTGGGTGTTTTTTTTTTTTTTTTAAAACCATAGTCCCTTCATTTAGACGTCCACACACAACTCAGGTAGACACTTGTATTCAGGTATCAGGCTTTTACTTCCTGTGTTTTGGTCTTATCTCCTCTGCAGCATTTGGACAAATGCCTAATCATCCAGCGCATATTCCAGGTGGTCCACATATCTGCATGACGCTAACGTCCATACTTGATTGAATTTTGTTATCTCTGTAATTGTTTTAATCAGCCAATCACAATTAGCCTCCAGGAAAAATAGACAGAGAGAGGCAGAGGGAGAGAGAGGGGCAGGGAGACACTGACAGGGGCCGGGGGGGGGGGTTGTCATCAGTCCATTACTGATGGAGCATATTTTTGCAGTGCTTTATTCATATTCTGATAAATTACAGAAAATGTGCCAAACTTTTATCCGAGGTCAGTTTGTAATGAGGCACTGAAGGGTTGTTTTTTTGTTTTTTTTGTCACAGCAAAAAGCATTATCAGCCAAGCTGTCAGACAGGCATCTGGCATGTAATCACATCTTCTTTCTCAACAAAAGTGCCCACTGAATATGAGTGCTCTCTAAGGAAAATAAAGTGGCTCACCTAGAAAATACTGAGCAATTTAAGACTCAAGAGACAACTGACTAACTGACCTTGCACCTCTGTTTTTACATGTGAGGAGAAGGATGCTGTCTTTCTTCATCTTCTTGGTGGTGTTGTTGTTACTTGAGTCAGTTTGTTGCCCTTCTGCAAAGTAAACCATTTTGTTTAAATGTACAGAGGGAGAGTAATTACCAGGTTTAATAGTTTTAATTTGTTCTGAATAGATAATTAATTTGATTCCCCCCTTTTCAGGACCTAAAACTTGTCACTTAATAAAGGTGAAGCGGCACAGAGATAGAAACCATCAAAATGTGCCAGTTTACAATTCTGACCTCTGGGAGAGCTTTATCTGTACCTTTTTAGTTCTGACTTGTGTGTGTAACAGTTTATCGGGCTATCTCATGAAAGAAAAAATGCTAAATAAATCTTCTGTGTCTAATACACAAGAGCATAATATGTTACTTTTAGTTTCTTTTCTGTCGGCTTCTCATAAGATTTAGTTTTAATTCTTCTCTTTTGTTTGAAGCTTAAATATCCTGTTGGCAGAAGTACTACTTTGTCTGAGGCTATAATCCATCACTGTAGACTTTGCAGTGTTTTATGTAACATTTGTTTTTTTGTGATACTCTATTGATCCCCAGAGGAGAAATTCATGTTTTTGAATCTTCTGTTTTCCAAAAAGGATTAAATGAACTTACAGAAACAGTGTGGTACTTAGCAGGTATTACTCATTATTTCTGATTATTTTATCCCAAATTACACTGCAAGGTGGGAGAGAAAATATGGCATTTGCTGCAACGATCCCTTGCAGCAAATTCACAATGATTGAACAATTCTGTCGTGTTTATTTCAACCTTAGACTACTTCTTCTTTTGATATTTTGCTCACTTAAACACTTTTGCTTAAGTGCTTGTCCATGTAAAATAATAAAGTAAAGCTATATCTCCATTTATTTCATGTATATGCCGTTATATTTCATAAATAAGTACACTGACACTGATTTGGTTAGCATTTTTGCTAATCCAGTGATAAAGTTTTACAGCATGATATTTCATTTCAATTGTACATTAGGTTATTGCTTGCTTGCTGTGGATGCCAACATCAGAGGTCCGTTGGCATCTCTGCTTTACTGAATACCACACCATGGCTGAAATTGAACTAAAAATAGCTGAGCATGAGCCATCTCTACACGGTCAGTTCCTGAAACATACACTCAATTACACCTTTTTTTAATCGTGCATGTTTCACTGTGCTTTAGTAAATGATCCTATGCCATTCGCAACTAACTTTTGGTGCATGGCAGTGGATTTTTTGTTGTTGTTTTTCTTTAAAGCTTTGCATCTTGTCAAGTTGAATTAAGTGCTCAGTGACTTAAGTGTTTATCATGTCACATGACATTAGCAGGTGAAGTTGCAGTGGACTGCAGTGAATGTGAAGAGGTCTACTAGCAAGCCTGTACACACTATGGCAAATGCAATCACAAAGCCCCTATTCCTCCTTTGAGAAAATGCCAGGTTCAATTTCAGTTGACGGATACAGCTAGCGTTAGCCTCAAGTCTTGACAACGAAGTCCACAAGAGTTACGTTTTTAAAGATCCCTTCCGGCCATGTTTTAAGACATATTTAAATACACCGCTGTGTAATTATAAGTTGTGTTTGATCGTTTTCTACAAAAATATCCATAAACTATTGAAAAATTCTCAAAATAACATTTTTCTCCCTCATTGAAAAATTCAGAATCTATCAATAGGCCTATGCTATTATTGTTGTTTTCAAAAGTTACTAAACTACTGGACACAAGATGTGTCCTACATCACCGAAAAGTCCACTCACAGTGTCTGTGCACTGGAGGCTTCGAGTTTCCACATCACACTTGTGTATGTCACATACTAGACCGGAACTGGCTTCCAAACTAGTTGTGATCACACAAAATCCTGCTCAATGTCCACTACCTAAAGTAGGCACAGAGAAACTTTCCCCCTTCGGCAGATGAGTGTGAAAACAGCCTTCTATTGTCAAACTCTGCACAGCGAAGGTCAAACATCCAACTGAAGCAACAATAAGAAAAATACATTTTTGAGTGAAGGGGGACTTAAACAGAACAAAACAATAGCTAATATAGCTCATTCTAATTCATTATTGAATATTTACCAGATTGTGCTCGTTCATTTATTTTTTGTAGTTACTTATAATTTTCTTCTTTATTGTATTACATTTTCCCATCACTGGGCAACATGTACACACTTGCTTTGTTTATGTTTCTTTTGTTTTTGGTATATGTACCCATATCCATTTCTCTTGAGGGGTCATTGTTGAATAAAGAAAAGTCTAAAACTCTAAACACACAACTTGAGACCTAAATTGTAACTTTGGGTTTTGTGTCCTGAGCAAGTAATTTCTTGACCTTCAAGGCATGTGACTGATATCTATAAATATAATGCAGATATAATACTGTATATGTATAATATAGGCTCCTATTTAGCAGCGATCCTGGTGTTGCTTTTTATAGAATTGATCCACATGCAAGAAATATCAATACTAAGTGTTTGATTCACATTTTGTGAGGCCAAAAGTGTCACTAGTGCTGCTCTCCATGAGAACAAATCATTATTTGCAGTTATGTATATAGCTGAATACACTGTTTTTCAGCTGACATGATGTGAATAGCCTAACTCATGTCAAGGGTAAAAACTGAGCGCTTGTCGAACATTGTGGAGCAAATGAACATAGCAACATAGCTGCTGTTGTTAACCGGGAAACAAAGAAGTCTCCTCCTTGGCAGATTATATATCTAGTAATACAGTACTAGGCATTTAAATCTAATAGCCTTGATTTACCATCATCAAGGAGTCAAGAACCTCTTCAGTAATGACCTGGCACAAAGGTAAAAGTTCTCTTAAAAGTCTTCAGTCTCTCCTTGCTGTGATAGTAGCAGAATATTCAAGGACTAAAGGCATTAACTCCTCCATTGGCCCCATGCCAATTACATTAAGCTATAAAGAAGTATTTGCTCACTTACTGCAGTGCAGACAATGCTTGGCATCTATCTCTCTGTCTGCCATAATTCATTTTATTGAATTTTATGACCCTTCTCTCCTTATACTTTTAAACTTTGTGTTTTCCCCATCTTACACTATCTACTATTGTGTTTGAGTTTGGCTGTGGCTAAAAAATCTCACACCATCTCTAAAAAAACCAAAAAAAACAAAGAAGAGAAGATGTTCAGAGAGATATCAATGGTAGAGATAGTGTTTGAAGGATTTGGGGTAGGAGGGAGGAAAGTGCTTGCGAAGACGAATGTTCTTGTTTGTCCGTTGTCCTCAGATTCAGGTCTATATCATAGCTCCAGGTCATATAGTCTGCTTTATCATTTCAGAGGGAAACAGACTTTTCCTCATCTTTCTCCAGCCTCCACTCCTCCCTGTGTCAGTGCACAGAGATGTGCGCAATTATGCAGCCCTCACAGCTTTCCTCTTCGCAAACTGAGAGTCGGATCAATGAGGACACCGAGATCACAAGAGCAGAGGGGCTGGGGCTGTCGGTTGGCTCAGATATGGATCAACTTTAACTTGGCATGTACCAAATAAATGCCGGGGGGGTATTGGGATGGAGAAACCCTGCAATAAATCAATCTCAGCGCAGCATGCATACTGCAATCAGGAACGGGTGTATGAGGTAGGGGGGACAAGGTGGTGAAAGAGAAATCGATCGACATACATGATCTGAGAGGAAAGATTTCTTTTCTCTTTTTTGCTCTCACTTGTGATACACAGACTTGAACGAACAAACACTCACACGCTCTAACACAGAAACCAGCAGGTAAATAGAGCTGTATCAGCGTGGCTCGTGTTTCTGTATTGCGTGTGTGTCTACATGTGGTACAAAGTCAACATGAGTCCAGGTAGGAAGGGAGGAGAAAGCCATTAGAGATAGGAGCCTTGGTCTGAGGCTCCATCTAATGCAAGGCTACTCAGCCAGTCAACCAAAGCCCGCTTATCGTGCCACGGGTACACAAAGGCAACAAGCACACACTCGCGCGCACACAACATTTTCCCCAGGCTGTCCAACCAGCCTCTTTGTCAACAAATACATAAAAGGCAGGAAGGTATTACTTAAATATAAGGGTTATACTGTTAATTAGTGGGCTTTAGACATGCTGGAAGGCACTTTTTTTTTTACTTTGGAGGGAGACATATTAGCCGTTTTCCCCTGTTTCCAGTCTTTATGCTAAGCTAATAGCCTCCTGGCTCTCGCTGCGTAGAAGAGATGCGAGTGGTATCAATATTCTCATCTAACTCCTAGACAGAGAGAGACTTTTTAATATGAAAAGGATAAGATGCTTTAAATAACAAATTCTGACTTCGATGAAGCAGTTTTGTACTTGTCAGTGTTGATCAAACAGCTTTATAATTCTGGTAATTCTAGTTTCAAGCATTAAGTTGCTCAGAACCAGTAATAAAATCTCAGTAACAAGTTATAGTATCTTATTAAGTAAGTGAAGACTATTAAGCTTGAAACAAGTGAAATGCTCTAACCTAAAAACTGCCTGGTAAGAAGAAATATCTTGTCAGACAAAAAACAAGCATATATTGCCTTGATTTAAGATATTTCATCTTACTTCGATTTCGCTTTTTGCAGTGTTTACATATAGCCTGGCTTGTGCCTGGCTTGTGCTGACAGGTTGATCTGTGCTGGTGTTTATTGATGTGGCCCAAAGCCCATCCTTAAGCCGCTCTCTTGAGATAGTGTCGCCTGGGGTGGAAGGGGTTGAGGGTGGAGTGGTGGCTGGGGGAGATAAGCCAACATTGCACATGAGTGCTTTGTTTATGATGAAGTGGTCCAGGCAATTACATTAGAGGCATGAGAGCCCTCGTCTCTCTCTCTCTACCCCCCCCTCCTCTGTGACTCTTTGTCAGCCCGCTCACACTTGCAATGCCTCATGCGTCACTCCCAGCGAAATGCAAGGAGGCACCTTTCAAACCTTATCGGACCAGCAGTCAAGGACGGGAACTTTTGTGCCGTCCACCTTTTATAATGCCTTGCACGGTTCGCCAAACGAGGGAGGAAGATTTATGATGTGACACCCCTAGCACCTGCACACTACGTCCCTCTGTTGAGAGTATCTGTTCACTCTTTATTGGAGGCCGTGATTTAGGAGGAGTAATTGACTGGAAATGGACTAATGCAGGTGAGATGCTTTATGGTCCAAGTGGCGGCTCACTGCACAGGACTCTTACTTGATGGAGAAGAGGAGGAATGGAGTAAAGAGGAGAGAGTGTTTAAAGAGATGGTGCGGCACAAAAAAAAAAAAAACTAACCCTGAACAAGTAATTAAATGGCATATTGAGTCTTACAGTCTCTTTTTTTTCTGCAAACAAGATAAATTGCAGTGAAATTATTCTGACCCACTGGCACATTTCATCTTTATTTTTTTTTACCAGAGAGAGAGGGAGAGAGGAAAAAAAACTGATTTGAAGCTTCAATACTACATTTAATTACTTGTTAAGATTGAGATATGCAATATGATCACTCAAGAATGTAATCCCCCTGCAGGAGTGTCTCTGACGTGATGTTGTTTTTTTCCCCCTCGTTTCTGCAGCAAGATTAAACGATGACTGCAACTCTTCAAATTCTTTATTATATGTTTTTATTATATCCTGATTGATTCTTTTTGTGTAGGTAGCTGCATTAAAGTCTTATGGAAATGATAACAAAACACGTTTCATAGGATTATGAAAGCAAACAGATCATGCAGCTTTTTTTCCTCACAGCATCAGACTGTCAGCCAGATGTCAACAGTATTAACTTTTTGCTTTCACAACTGGGTTCAAAACTTCTCCCAGCTCATTAAATAGTAACAAATAAGGATATAATTAGTTAGAAACCACACATCCTCATGGCGCAGCAGAGGCATAGCAGTGCAGGAGACAGCCACAAAAACAAACTTACAGCAGGCCAGATGGACAGTATGGCTTAATGTTGTAATGTCATGGAGTCCATATGTTTCTCTGTGTTTGATTTCTGTTGGTTTAGCAGTGTAGCGTTGGAAAGACTCCTGAGATTATGTGGGCCGGCAGAGAGGCGGAGAGGGGAGAGAATGAGATGCAGAGGAGCGTTGCTGCCCACAGGAAAAACAGGCTTTGACATATGTGGGAGCACATAGCTCCTTTGGGGGGGCGGTGGAGGGAGAGAAGTGGTGCTGAGAGACTCCTCTGAGCTGTGGGGAGAAGGATGTGATCATTCTGTCATAGAGTATTACTGTCATAATGCATACACACACACACACACACACACACACACACACACACAGAGCGAATGTGTACAAACACACGCTGAAGTGCTCATGTATGATATACTGTGGCAGCCCTTGTGCACGCAGACACACACCTGCACACCTGTACACCAGTGACGGCAGCCCCCTTAGGTGGAGCCCTGTGGGGGCTGCCATTTTCTGCACCAGCACCTGTCACCTGGATCATGCACGAGAAACGAAACAAGCACGTCAACCTCTGCTCTCCTCCACACTGTTCTCTCCCTCCTTCCCTCCCTCCCCCCTTTCCCTCCCTCTCATTCCCAGGCGTGCCAAGGCAGCCAGCTATGATAATTCAGCACCTAGAGACATGCTCACTTTGCTTGTAGAGTCGCCGATTCCTACAGTTTCCCAGCTCGGCTCCCAGAAGCTTGGCCTCGGCTGTGAATGTGAGAAAAGGACATACCTCAATTCGGGGGTCTTATTTTACGACTTGACATGAAAGGCAGAGACTGACAATACAGGGCCGCACGTTTGGAGAACAGAATGATGAATAACCTGCACAGTGGAAAAAAAAAAGTGTGGGGCATGGTACTTGGCAAATGTAATCCATCAATCATCTTACTCATGGATAAAGTAATAACAATACTTTACTTCATCTGCATTTTTTTTATATTTTCGAACAGTAAAATTGTGGGCCGTAAAAAAACAAAAAACAACAAAAAAAGCCGCACCGTAAAGGGGAACACCAGACTTGGGCCACACCGCTGACCTGAGCTGCAGATGTGCGTTGTGGAACCTCTTGCTTTTCATTTCGGTGCCCATTTTAACAGGTTAGAGCAGCCACACAGCCAGCGGTTCTCAGCAAAAACAGACGGTGAAAAAGATCTGTTGATAATCATTTTGATATCAGCGACAGCAGAAACATTACACCTTTCAGGTTCAATATCGATATCTGTAGAATATGTCACTTTTTTCCCCAGTTACAATTGAGCACAAGCTTCTTAACCTTTTTCTGTCTAAACTAAATATAATTGAAATGTATCATGAAATGAAATTAAACATTCTTTTATTGATGGCCATTATCAAAGGCAAACTCAGTGTAGAAAGATAGGGCTGGCAGCAGCAGCGCCGCAGCAGGAACACTCTCTGTGTGGACACCACAGTTCAGCGAGGTAGCTGTCACGCACTGATCAGGTTGGCGGTGTGGCCCAGCCGCTGCCACTATAATTCTCTGTGGGTTTGTCATTTTTTATGTTATTATTATAAAAATACTTAGTTTTGCTTTAACATCATAAGTTTGTTACATTGCTCTTATTGCAAAACCTTTTGCATCTTCTGTATTCAGCATATGCAGAAATAGAAAACGAGAGATTGTGGCTCATGAGGAGCCAGCCTAATGTTAAGATTTGGAGGTATTTACTGACCATCAGCAGCTAGCTTAGCTGCCGTGACTACACGTAGCAGTCCCGTTCTGACAGTGAAGCTGTGGGGTTCACACAACCTCAAACTCCAGGTGATTCCTGAGTGTAGGCTTACTGGTGGCTAGCTAGCCAACTAAGAAGACACAACATTTTGGAGTTACTGGAAGTTATATTCCCCCTTTCTTGACAGAGGCAAGCTGCCTTCCCCCACTTCCAACCCTTGCGCCAAGCTAACATGTCCTAGACCAGTTTCTCCGCTGAACACACAGACATGAACTGACATCAACCCACTCAACTGTTGGTAAAACAGCAGGAAGAGTCATCCCCTAAAATGTCAAAGTCACGAAGTGTCAGTGGGATTAGCAACTGCATTTCAATTACTGGATTTCAAATTGTAATCCCTTACGACTCATGACTAAAAAAAAGTCCGAATATTACTGCAACACGCTAGTAATGCATCACCACCCAAAAATAAAAGTACACAAACAAGGGTGTGAGTGTGTGTGTGTGGTCAGAAGTGACTACTCGACATTGGCTGAGTGGAGAAAGGGATTAACAACACTTATTAGTTATGTGTGTTTGTTTGTGTGAGAGGCTGCCAGAAAGTGCTTTCAGAAGCACAGATGGGTGCATTAGCACACAGTAGGAGCTTATGGTTAATTTTTTTCACAGCCATAAATCTTCACGGGGGGTTCAGATATAATTATTTCGGGTGCAGTTTTGTTTGGAGTCCTCAGAGGGAAGAGATCGTGTGCTGTAATTGTGGGAGTAAATGGCTGCTGACAGATTTGCAGAGCATTTTTTTTTCCTTTTAAAGGAATCTAAGGAAGGCAAGAGAAGGATGGCTGCAGTGAGAGGC
Organism: Maccullochella peelii; assembly: GCA_002120245.1. NCBI lineage: Eukaryota > Metazoa > Chordata > Actinopteri > Centrarchiformes > Percichthyidae > Maccullochella > Maccullochella peelii. Next base: position 244,313 of record LKNJ01000109.1, on the reverse strand, counting down.
CCTGCTGTCCATTTTTAAAGGTCACGAGTAGAAGAGAGAAATCTTTGACTCCACTGTGGCATCTACTCTTTCATTTTTGTCACTTTCTCTCTCTGTGTGTGTACCCATGCTCTCTTGTTCCTCTCTCTCTCTCTATGCGGCCCTCCATCTATCAGTTTCCTGTCCAGAGGAACATCCCAAGCTGTGATCTCTAAATTTCCACCCCAGGATTAGCGATCAATTCCCTCGTCTTCTACTCTCCCTGCATCTTCTGTGCAGCTGCCTCCACGCCTGCTTATCTTCTCTCATGCATCATTCCTCGTCATTCTCTTCCTGCTGCCAGTACCTCCCCTTCACTATCATCTTCGCTTCCACCTCCCCTGCTGTTTCTCCTTCCTCTCCCTGTTTCCCTTCTGGTCAGCTCCTCCTCCTCTCTTTTCAGCATCCTTTTTTTTCCCTCTTTGCACATCTGTCTTCTTTTTCTCTGTTTCTCTCTTTCAGTACAACTCAACATCAATTCAACAAACTTAATTGCCATGAATGTCATAAAAATCTTTCCTAATTATTTGCCAAAATGCCAAAGCCTCTAAGAATGATGCTCCAAAAGGATACATTCTTCTACCAAGAGGGGGGGCGAACCCTAACCACATTAGTGAATAAATCTCTCTTCCCCCTCTGTCTCTATCCGTCTGCAGTTGGTTTTATGTGGCCAGCGATGGCAGGGGTTCAAACTGTGATGGAGAGCCAAGATGAAGGCTCCATCATCATTATTATTATTCATGATTTAGTCGCATAAAACAAGTCCTTCGTGAAGTAAACAGGACATGCCCACAGTAAAGAGAAGCCTTGGCCCCTCTGCTATAAATTGGCTTTGCAAAAGGACACTTTGATATTCCGAGCTTTATTAGGGTGCCCTTTATTTTGGCATTGTAAGAGAAAGTAAACTGCCATCTGGAATTAGATTTAAAGCCCTTGGATGGTGGGGAAAGTTGTGGAGAGATGGGAGATAATAGAAGACAGATAGGGCAGGGTTTATAGTGAAAGATGTCAATGAATCAGCATGTAAATAGTTAATAGAAAGTCTCTTTCTTGTCAACAACTCAGCAGACAGGCTGGGGCATAATGACTTTGAACATATTTGATGACAAATAGATAGACTTATTCAATGAACAAGTAAATAAAAGTGTATGAAAACACGTCCGTTGACGAATACATGCTTTTTTTCCCCCCTCTTTTTGACTTGCTGTTTCATCATTCCAATCTCCTGCATAGTCAGAGGTAGAGAGTGATAGCAAGATGAGAGCAAATGGAAAATGAATAAGCAACATCTCATATTTATTTTGGTAGGAAACAGCTGAGGAGATAGACAGAGGGTTGCCAAATAACAAAAGGGACAAAGGGATGTAGAAATGAAATGCAACTGCTTCACATATTGATAAAAAAAGCCCCGACACTACCAGTCAGAAATATTGAGCTGCTCATTAGTTGAACTGTATCCAGCAGCTACTAGTGACTTTCTTGACACTTGCCCACTCAAATGTATTCTGAGAAAGACACCAGCGCAAGTGGATGAATGATTAAAACAGATGATGGTTAACTTAATGACACAGAAAACAAATGGATTCTGCTCTAGTGAATTTTCTTCGACCAAAAAGAAAGGGATGACTTTGCAAGAGAGGTAATGAGCTGCTGAATAATAGAACGACTGTATTTTTAATTTTGTTCAGGTCACCGTGGCCTTTAAAGTGTATTCCCCAACGGGTTGGAGCATTTAGAAAACAAAGGTGCGACGGCAAAAGAGGATATTGACAATGTGTCTGGGAAGAGACGCGGATACACTGTGAAATCTCTGCTCAATCCACTCGTCCCTGGGTATCAGTAGCAAAAAGTCCTTGGGGATCCCCACTTAGATCAAACTCCACTTTGTATACTGCAAGGCTTGTAACAATTTGTAGCACATATTTGTAGTATGGTAGCTTGAATGAGGCTTACATGGAATCAATGAGGGCAGAATAAAATATTGTGTCCTCAGTTTAAATGTCTCTATGCTTACGCTTTCAGGTTGTGTGCTGTGTTCCTCAGTCATGTATATAAAGGAAGTAAATAATCTAGGTAGAGTACTGCCATGTGATAGCTTCACCACATATATTGTATAACACATAACGATGCACACACACACAAGCCTATACATTAAGGATTCATATTTCAAGCATTATCCCTTATCAATTATTATACAATCAATAGTCAGTTAATCAAACAGAATCACTTAAAGCTGCTATAATCAATATTATTGTATTACTAATACTAATCGCTTGTAGTTTTCAACCCACAGAGAATTATCCCATGACTCTGTAGCTTCTCTGAGCTCTTCAGAGCTTTATAGCAGCTTTAAGATCATTGTCACGGTTTTCCAGCCCGTAACCGCTCTCGCAGCTTTGTTTTTGGCCGCAGCAGGCAGCTGTTTTAAGTGAAAAAGCTTTAGAGACCCACTGTTCACTACCTGCCCAGCACCAAAGTTAACGACTGTTAACCCTTATTGCTTTTGGTTTACCCGCATTGCTTTTGCTATTCCATGAAGGGCCAAGCTGTCAATCAACTGGCTTTGGGCAGGCCTTCCTGCCCATGCTGAGTAATCAGTTCATGCACACATGAATCCTGCTTTGGCGGGAGCTTTTTAGCACGGACAACAGGAAGTAGACGCGATACAAGGGCTGGATGCTAAAAAGCTTCTGCCAAAGCAGGATTCATGTGTGCATGAACTGATTACTCAGCATGGGCAGGAAGGCCCAACAAAAGCAACAAGGGAAAAGCAAAAATGAAAGGGGAAAAGCAAAAGGAAAAATAATTAATTCATGTGTGCATGAACTGATTACTCAGCATGGGCAGGAAGGCCCAACAAAAGCAACAAGGGAAAAGCAAAAATGAAAGGGGAAAAGCAAAAGGAAAAATAATTATTTGTCTTAATATATCCACATTTATTTATTCTTTTATTTATTTCTCTTTATATTTCCACATTTATTGTCTTATTCTTTCCCAGAATTATTATTTTTTATGGCACTCCTATGACTCCATACGAATGGCCTGACGAGTCCAAAGTATAAAATATAGGAAATTATGCTGCACAACTTCTTGACTTCATTGAAGGATATAAATTACAATTAAACATGGTGGGCAGATCTAGAACTTAAACCAAAGTGTAACCCATTTTTCTTATATCAGCAAAAAGGGATGTGGCAACAGCAAATAACTGTTAACATTTTACTGGTTTTATTTCAGATAATAAGCCTACCATACTGTAGCTACAAGACCGGGGTGAGTTGAGGGCTCCCTGTAGCTAGTCCAGCTGCTGAAAACACCAGCTCCAGTGGGACAGATGTCGTGGCAACTTTACCGGCCCAGGGAATTCTAAAACATTTCACTTCAGACAGTAAATTGGATTTACATCCAAAGACGGGGAAAATTGCTTAGACAGTTTCTGACATTTGTTTAGATTTTTTGAAAAGTACTGCTTGTCCCCAATGTTAGCAGTATCTGATGCTGTCTGCCTGAGCAACCATTAGCTAGCTGTATTAAAGCTGGTAGTTTAGCATTGAAGTCTGGATAGCTGCCAGACAACAACTCTTAACACATAGCAACTAGTTACTCAGGTAGGTTACTAGGTACTAAGCTATCTTTGTTTTGCATCTATGGAGGGCAGTGGCAGAGAGTCCTCCTTTTATCTGTGTGTGCATTGTCGGTTAATATATTTTATTAATGGGGATTAACTGATAATGAATCACTAACTTCCCTAATGTAAATCAAATGTCTAAATAATGGCACACAGCCATAGGAAGCACTGATAGAAGTGTACTGCAAATTTGATAGTGATGTGATGTAATGTGCGTATGTGTGAGCATGCGTAATATGTGTGTGAGCATGTGTAATGCACATGAACTACATCTGACATTGAGCGGCAGAGTGATGGTGATGGAGGAGCTGGGAGAGTGAGAGATCAGCACAGGGAAAAGAGAGAGGGGCGGGGTAAGAGGCAGATTTCAGCTAAAGGTGTGTGAGGAGGAGATCAGGACAGAGAGGATTAAAGAGTGAGTGTCATGTGGGTGTGTGTGTGTGAGAGAGAGAGAGAGAGAAAGTAGGTCTGTTAGGAGCTTTCTGCTGTCTTACAATGCAGGGGCAGGGATGAAAGAATAAAAGTAGATTTACACCCCATGAACATGAACTTTCTTTTTTCTGCTACACGTATCATTCTGTATGTGAGCGAGCGTGTGGTAACAGGTTAAAAGAAGAACACCAAAGAGATGATGAGGGAAAAAGAATAGGCTCTAAAATAGATTTAGTACTGTACAGTGACTAAAAGCTGTGCATGCCTTCGTGAGCGGCTGTGTAACCTCAGGGCCTAGTATGAATCTGAGGGTATTCTGGTGACTGTTCTCAGCATTAATCAGAGCTTCCTGTGGCTAATGCCTTGCATCACCTTCTGTAATCAGGGAAAGAGAGAAAGGGGGAGACGGACGGACTAGATTGCAGCAGGCTTTTACGGTAATACACAAGAACAACAATGATGTGGTTTAGGCCACAAAATTTCTCTGACTTCCATCTGCGGAGAGAGTTTTACTCAGACTGCAGAATTAAAAACAGGAAGAGAACAGCAGAAGCAATGGCAGTGATCTCAACCATTCGTATGAATTTAAAAACCTCTGCACACACACTCCAACATTCCACCGCATCGCATTTTCTCAGTGGACACATGTTTTCCCCCCTTGTCACAAAACCTGCCATTTCATTGTTTAATGAGGGGCAGATGGTCAGTGTGTGAGTGTGTGTGTGCATGTATGTCTGTCGCTTTATGATTCCCTTTGATCGCATGATTCTTGACCACCTCACAGGCCCATTAAGGCGCTCACATTCCCCATAAAATCTGTCTGTCTGACTTTATCTGCTCAGGAGGATCTCGAGGGACCACTACAGTGTGTAAGGTGAAGGTCATGTGACTGTCTGAGGTTGCCAAGCTAGCTAGCAAGCAAAGCTACACTCTGCTTACTGCTGGCCTGAAAGGACGAGGCTGGCGATGTTTTACTACTTACTATTCTCAACAAATCCCATAACAATCTTTTAGTCTGTCTTTTAATACCTTCCAACCTTTCTAGTCTTTCTGTTGCACTCAGCCCCAAGCCATTTGTTCCTACTGCAGATGCAAATCTTAAAAGTTTGTCACAAACATACATATCACTCAAACAGCTTTTGTTGGGGACTATTTTCAGCCGTGGATTTGGTGCACTACTGAGTATTCACGACAGCGTGAGTCACTCAAATTAAACTACAGTGCCCATGTTCATTGTAATGAAGGAACATGTCAGCCAGTGCAACACAGTGGCTAATTGATGTGTTTTTGGACAGCAATGGAGCTCTATGGCACAGGGGAATAAGCTAAATTGAGCTACACAGACAATGCTTGTTAGTAGGATCAGTTCTCTATGGTTTTAGTTTTTTTTTGAGGGATTTAGAACATCAACAGACTTATCCTTCAACTCATAGAACGCAATTGTCTGTGAGAGCTATTATTACAGTTATAGATCTTGTGGGTTCAACACAGTTTCATTTTCAGACATCCAGTACATCCGAGTTGACAGTTCTATGGATGGAACTGCCTGAAAACCACACAAACGCAGGTGCCTAACATTAGCCAAAGTGTTTTTAGTGCCACCACAATCCCTGGCCTCATGGTACCTTACATAAAAATAATCCCAACACAGTGTGATTCTGTAATCAGTGTTGGCAGATAGAAAAGGTATTGTCAGATCGGTGCACCCCTAATGGAAATGTTTCCCATCTCTACCGTCCATCCCATATGACGTGAACGCAGCATTGTTGAGTCTCATTTGTTTGTCTCTTAATCATATTTTTTATATTTTTTAATTTTGCATTGAGGTATAAGTTAGGTACATGTAAGATGTTTTTTTAACAAAACCTTACCCTAAACCGTATCTAACCCTTACCCTAAAATAGTTGCTGTAGTCTTTTATTGAACTTTAAATGTCAAAGACAGTTGTGTTGTCTGTTCTCCACGGACTACCTTTCTACAGTATAAAAAGGCAAGCTAGCAAGGCCGCCATAAAGTAGTCTACAATTTTCTTTGGCTGCCTCTGGCGGTCACGTGACCCTCGTCTCGCCAGCAGTCCCTCAAGAGTCCCTTCTCCGCGCTTTCTCTTCTTAGCACTAGACTGCAGTGCTGTATCCCGGGACAAAGCATGTGTGTTACCATGGGTGGTAGTGTGAGTTATTAACAGCATGGGAGTTCTGGAGAGGGGTCACTAGTGAAACACATGGGGTCATGTCAGACTGTTCATGCATTAGGCTGTGGTCTGGTCTGTGGCCGGGTATATGCTGGGGGTGTGTGTGTGTGTGTGTGTGTGTGTGTGTGTGTGTGTGTGTGTGTGTGTGTGTGGCCTTTCCAAGGGGTGACTAGGTTTTTGAAAAGCATGGAAACACAGTGACAGGGTTAGGCTGAGGAGGAGAGAGGGTCATGCGCCAGACAGAGCATATGTGTGGGGGGGTGAACATGTTCAAATGTGATGCATGGGTGAGGTGAGGTGATCCATACCAGGTGTCACGTCATCTGTGATAAACCAGGGATGAGAGATCGCTGAGCTCTGTCTCTCTCCACCCTGGGGAAAGCTGGGTGTATTAATATCCACAGAGCAGCAGCCTTACCAACATAGTATGGATTCAAGACTCCTGAGTCCCACATAATATTTTACTGAACCTGTGTGGAGGCTTTAAGTTATCTGTTACCGATACACAGCACACTGACAGCAAATTTTTTACAACTGCAGGGCATACAATATAGATGTGGAGACTCATTCTTCTCATTTCTTCTTTTTTTGCCCTACAGACCTCTTCATTTCTCCTCCGGCAGTCTGGCTTGCTTCCTGTTGTAGATGGAAATTCAGCAGGTGGAGGTTTCTCATCTCATCTTGAGATTGTTGATTTATTCATTCAAATGACATTGTTATGAGGAGCCTCGAACATCAGTATACAATGCCATTTATACTGTGATAAAGTAGGTAATGTTTCGACTTTTTATGTAGCTGGTGAGGCTATTCTCAATGTGAAAGCTTTTTGATCCCTTAAGTAATAATCAGCATCACCACACCTGCTAAAGAATAAAATTAATAGCTGAAAGCTTTTCAGATAGGACTAACAAGTGTGTCTGTGTGTGTGTGTGTGTCCGCCTGTAGCCCAAGTGTGTCTGATGAGAGGGTCTCTGATTGGTTCACTGCGCCTGCCACAGGTGTATCTGGAAAGCTGCACAGCAGCATTTTTATGAAGACAGATGAAAGACACAAGGCAGCCATTTTTATCCCATATGGACGAAGTCAAATGATCCATCTGGATGGAATAGAATTAAAGTTTCAAAACAACTTGTTTTTTGCCACATTCACTGAAAATAAATTATAGTTACTGTTGCGCCTGTCAAGCTTTAAATTGTTCCATTCTTACCACTGTTTTTACCAATGGTCAGCTAGCTAATTAGCTACTTAACGTTAACTCCATGACTTGGTTGAAACCTTTCTCTCTCTCTCGAGGTTAAATGAAAAGCATGTAAAAGGGTCTTAATAAGGCAGTTTCATGACTCATCTCATGCTAAAAGACTGTGCCTTCGTTTCATGTTGCAGGTAAATAGTTAGCATCCCCAAATTAAGAGCAGGACAGAGCGGGTCGCACACAGTGGGGAAAACTACACAGTGGATGTTTCCGTCATGAACAGGGTTTGCTAACGATGACCTTGGAAGTAATACTATGTTAGCTTTACTACTGCTGGTAGTAAGCTAGTTAGCCACTTATGCTAAGGTGCTAGGTGTACATTGGAACAGACAATCGTTTAATCCATTCCTTACAAATTTGCTCTTATGTTTCTGGTTTTGGAAAGGCTAAAAAAAGGACACAACAGTATCTGTCTTTTACAGTTGCTAAGCTATGATTGGACAATCACTGTCGATTATTGGTGATTTAAAGTCCAACTGAAATTAAATTGCAATTTTGTCTGTTACAGCACACAAGGGAGAAACTTATATTTTATATTCTTTGGTGTCATGATGACGCCCTCTAGTTTTGCATTAATTCAACGAAATACCATTAGGTATCTGTCTACGTAGATGGAGACCTTACTTCGATATAGCCAATCAAATCTTGCATAAAGCCGTAACTTCAGCGTTCTATCATAAACAGAGCAGGTGGTCACACTGAGCTAGACAGCAGTCTGCGACACAAGAGACAACAACCAACATTAGCTTTCCTGCTAAAGTCTCCTTTTTATCTAACCTACAAACATGAACACACGTCTGTTGTGGTTCTTACTCTTCAATACCACTAACAACGCGCTGTCTGCACATGATATGTAGGTTTTTTTTACCCTATCTCTCGTTCCATACGGTGTTACTCTGGGAGCCTGGCAGCTGCTGTCAATCAAACACAGACACCGACACACCCCTCCAGCAAGGAGCATTTGCTCAATTTTTTTTCTTCCTTTTGATAATAAAAAACTATTAACAATACATTTAAAAAACATGTTGACATTATTTTTGACTACAAAAAGTGAATGTGACATCAGTTGGACTTTGAAGGTACCATTGTTGAAATCATAACCTATTGACCAAAAATGAATACAATCCTAAAGCGTCCAGTGGGATGGTCTGTCTAACTATGAGCTGCACAGGTGAGTAGGTGCATCACACTGAGCATGTGCACTGTGGTGAGGGATTTCTCCAGTGGCTGACTATCTAACAAATACTGGGCAGTGTGAGTGGAAACATTCAGGCCTGTAATGAGTCAGATCAGTCACCCCACACCGTCGACAGGCCAGGGCTCAGCTGAAATTAGCCAAGCCGAAAGGCTCAAAGGGGAAGGAATTGAGCCAGAGTCCATGGAGACGCAGGAGTTAACCCACCAACCGCTACATGACTACCGACACTACAAGAGATTAGCCAGGACGAGAGCTTGACATTATGTTGCTTCCTCTGAGCATTCCTCCCGCTGCTCTTTCTCTTTTTTCTTTTTCTTCCTTTCTCCCCCTGTGTTTCTTTATCTGTCTGCCCACCACTGCCTCAGACAAAACCAACAAATCATACACTTACATCTCTCGCCCCCATGCCTGGTGCCTTTTTCTCCCCCCCGTCCTTTTTTTTTCCTTCCCATTCCCACTCCATTTCCATGCCTTTTTCATGATGTATTTTTCCCCTCCTAGTGAGTTATGTGTGCTCGCATCGTGACCTTTTTTGTTTTGCCAGAGTCCTCCAACAATAGCATGACAAATAGCAGATATTCTCTCGCTCAGAGGTTTGGACCTGGTTAAAATTACTTTCATGTGAAATTACTTCAGCCATCTATCCAAATTCATCCTCTGCAAATACAAATAGGTCTGTATATATGCAGGCCGCGTATTCACGACGCCTCATTAGGTTATGCAATAAAGAAGATGGGAGCGAAGGGGGAAAAATGGGAGTGTGTGTATGTGTGTGTGTGTGTGTGTGTGTGTGTGTCGCTGTATATCTCTGTGTATGAGTTTGCTGTTTTTATTTTAACCTGCATCTCACCTGCCTTGACTCCAAAATAAACAAAGCTATATTTAGCATTATGTGAGAAGTGATGGATTGAACAGATGTATTGGTTTTTGATTCACATAATGATCAAATTATTGATTTTTCTTCTTGTCAAAAATAATAAAATAAAAAATTCAGCTACAATGTTTGTGTTTGTGCTGAAACTGAATTTTTATTTAATAATTTTCACAATTGATTCATTGTTGATAAGTCATCTATCAAGCAAAAAATTCCACTTTATTGGTTCCAGCTTCTCAAATTTGAGGTTTTATAAAAATTTAAAAATGATATCTGCAGGTTTTGGATTGTTGGTCAGACAAAACAAGCAGTTTAAAGGAACATTTTATAGAGCATTTTTCACAGTTTACTACAAATCAGGGGATTAAACGGTGACTCTAACTAATAATCATCAGATTAATCAATAATGAAACTAAATCATAAATTACATTTAATTCATTTGGCAGGTGCTTTTGCCCAAAAAAGCTACCAATAAGTGCATTTAACTTCCATGCAAGAGCTAGATGTCATCAAAAAGTGCATCACTCTCACACAAATGACTAAGAATTTTTCCAGAGCTTCAGTACAAGTGCTTAATAATTCACACATATATTATACTACACGTACTTATAGTTATGATGTGAATACAGAGCATGCATAAGATAATTGATACATTTCTTGGATAAATGTTGTGTACAGGTATTTATTTACACCAAGGTTGGACTATCTCTGTAGTCAATAACAAGGAGAGATTAGATCTGCTCAAGGTGGAGGTGCAGAGAGAAAGCTTTCTTTTACCCACCAACTCCCAATCTCTTATCAGATGGGCAGAAGCAGAGGCCTTGACATTATCACATAAAGAGGGCTGGCTAAGAGCGATCTTACCTGGATTAGGCTGCAGATAGGGGGGCCGGGACATCATGGGAGAAGGATCAGGCTGGAAAAACAGCAGTAAAGACTCATTTGATCCATCTATATCTTGGTCAGGTAAAAGTACAACTGAATAGAGTCGCACATTTCACAGTTTATATTGGATGAATATCTTCTTTGTGTAAATTTGATGGAAACGTTGGTCAGAAATACATGTAGCTCACACCGCTGAGCTCTGTCATGTTCGGCACAAACTTTCTTCCTAAGCTGCTTTTTTCATATGATAGCCACAGCACTTGACAGTGATTATTCATGTGAATTATGCTAGTTTGCAGATTGGGTCTATAAACCATTGAGGTAAACAGTCAAGCATTAGCAATTCCAGAAGCTGTTTACATGGAAGCGTACAGTGATGCGTGTTGAGCTCATGCATACTGCTGAATAAATTCAAAGATTATGTTGACAAGTGTTTGGCAATGATAGACATGAATTGTAAGGAAGTGGAGAGAGCTATAACTGTGTGTGTGTGTGCGTCCTTGGGTGTGCGTGTACACAAGCGTGTGTCAATGATATTAATGAGTGTATTCAAAAGATGGATTTAAATCACTGGGGCAGGCAGACAGCAGAAGCGCTCGTCAGTTTGTCAAAAGCACACACAAGCAGCGGAGACAAACAGCGTCACTCAACACCCCCTCATCCCCCACCCACCCCTCCAGAAACAACAATTAAGTGGGTGAGCCGGCAGTGGTAATGCTGTCAGGCAAGTGAGGGTTTCTGTAATGCTACTTAATTAATCTCTGCAAATCAAATCGATGGTAATTTTGCTCGCATAGCAATCAAATTTGGGGCTTCAAACTGTGACACGATATCCAGCTTGCGAGCTGAAACGGCTCGTTTTTCACAGCAATCAAACAAGCTCGTCCATATGCTCACAGTGCGTCTGAAAGAGGGAGATGGACGATAGAGGGATGGATGGAAAGAGGAGAAGCAGAGGAGAATGTGGTGAGAAAGTATGATATAGCAGTAGTGAGGGGGTGTCTTAGACGATGCACAAAATGACACTGGACACTGCCTTAGTATGTTTCCTGTCTTCTAGAGGCCATTGTATAGCCCTGTTAACAATTAGAAGACATCAAAGAATATCTTGATGAGGACTGAAAATCTGAGTGCTCTGCTCTCAGGCCTGACTGTGCTGCCACCCATATACAGAATGGTCCACATCACATCAGCTTGTTGTTTCACCATACCCTATCTACATAACATGATTCCTGAGCCTTTTTCAGTCTGATTTTATAAAGACAGCTTATATTAAAAAAACATTTTTTTTCCCCACCTACCTTAGAATAAATGACAGAAACATATATGGCAGCAATGTAATCAGTCAGAGAGTGATTGGGTGAGAGTCCTTGAAGCTGAAACATTTATAGTCTTACCTGCCTATAGGGGGAAAAGAAAGAATAATAGAGAGTAATTTTGTTTTATTCAAAATTATACCTCTGCAATACTAGGGAATTCCAATCACTGTAGCTACCTTGTAGTGTTTGAATGGCTTTCCAGAAAAACAAAAAACAAAAAAAACAATCAAAGAAGCGGCGAAGGTGCGCAGCTGGGTCAAACAAAAATGATTTGTGCAGATGATGATGAAAAATGAATGGCAATGAATTAATGAGAAACTAATGGCCAAGATGCACACTTATATACGTTACTTACAATAACGTATCTGGGATCACGCCAATAGAATATGGAGAGTAAATCCTCACTCACTCTCTCTCTCTCTCTCTCTCTCTCTCTCACACACACTCATACACACACAGAGGCCAAACCTCATGATTGCAGATTTGAAAGTAGTGACAAACTCAGATTAATCAACAGTGAAGTGATGCTGGCACACAAATTTGAGAGGAAATATAATTTGTTATGGACTGAATAAATGGAACGCTGCATAAAATAGTCAAGATATGAAACGATACAAAGTAATAACTCATGCAGGCGCATTAAAGGCAGTCTGAGCTCTTTTTAATTGTGATTTACAGTGTTATGTGTTATCACAACAGATATTCACTGAAAATGTACTTGATACCTCATCTGTTCTTTGCTTCCTTTAGTGCACTGGATATAGTGTGAGCTCCAACAGACGCTTTCACTGGGAGGATGAAAAGTTAATGTATGCACACATGAAAAATGACAAAGGCTGACAGAAAAATCAATTACACTACATCAGTAAGTGAGCAGTAGAATCTTAAAAGGACTCACCAACAAGAGAGAGAATAAGCCTGATTGGGTAACCTCAACCCACAATTTTCATTATGCTTTTTTCACCCTTGCGTATTAATTAATATTATAAATATTAATAACATGGTTGCCAATACCATGGTCCTGGTATCCTGCATGCTATCTCACTGGCTCATGGTCTACTGGCGCATCTAATTGGGACAGAGCCATTATTAGTGTTGTCACACCTGTGCTTTTCTTGCTATGTGAAATCAAAGTGTCCACTGTGAGACAGGTGTATTTTTCACTGTGTCCCAATTCAAGGGCTGGATCTTCGGAAATATGCATTTCTAGACTGAAAATAGCAGAAAGGGTGAGCAAGGTGTGTCCCATTTCAGCGGCTCAACGTAGAACACAACTGGGGTATCCTTTGCAGCTGTCAGTATCCTGAAATCCATTGTGTGCTGGTCAGTCGTATCGCAGCTTTGACACCTGTGCTTTTACTGTGACATGTCAAAATGTCTTCTGTGAAAAAGGCTTATTGTGTCGAGACCATCTCTCCTATTTACATATTCCATATGTATGGGGGGACTCAATGTGGATACTTTAATACATCACCTGGGAAGGCCATGTTCAAATTGGCAACATGTGGCGATATACAGACCACACACGTGTGGCCTCACTGGTTACAGGAGTAGTTGGTCATGTTGGGAAATATGTGTCGTTGATTTCTTGCTGAGAGTGAGACGAGAGGATTGATACCTGATGCTTGTATTGTAAATATGTGGCCAGCCGGTTAGTTTAGCTTAGCACACTGACTGGAAACGGGGAGAAACAGCTAGGCTGGCTCTGTTCAACGGTAATAAAATCCACCTACCAGCACATCTAAAGCTCACAATTAACACGTTATATTTCTGGTCAAGAAATATTCTGGCACAAAGCCCCCTGTGAAACCACAACGTGTCGTTTTTACACTTTGATTTTTGTACAATAATTAAATAAGACATAACATGTTATTTAGTGAGCGTTAGAGGTGTTGGTGGGTGGATTGTGTTTGTTTTTTTCCATCTGCTAAGCTAAGCTAACCAACTGGAGGTAGTTTCATTTATAGTATGGTAAGAAAGTGAATAAGCATAATTCCCAAAATGTGCAACTATTCCTTTAACCTGGATTGGAATCCAATGTGGAGCAGCCTGGAGCTGGAAAGATAGTCTCCCCATGCAGAGAAACATGGTTACACATGCAATGTTCTGTTATATTTATTAGTTGCCAGGTACGCTGTTTGCCAGCTGTCCTCAGGTTTAAAGTCATGGTTCGTAGTGCAAACCTGGGCAACATGAAACTTTCCCAATTTTACAACAATTAGTAAGGCAAATGTGTTGACATAAAACATGTAGAAGAACAACAGGCAGAATGAAAAGGTGATGCACGAAGCTAGGAGTTAAAGCAAAGATATGTCTGATGCGGTAACACAGGACACCACACTCAGTATACATCCAAGCTTTGCTTGTACATAAATCAACATACTTTTTGGTTGAAAGCACATTTAGATTGTGTAGTATGAGGAGAGGGGCTTATGAAGTACACGATGCAGTTAAAACACACTACATGCTTATTTTCACATCACATTTAGAGTGTGAGTAGCAGCTGGCTTGGAACGCAGCGTTGGCCATATGGCACTGTTCAGCTTGTAATGAATCTTTGATGGTACATGAAAGCTTGTAGACAGAGAGAGGACATGGAAGGGAAACATGCTAGAGTACTACACTGTATGTAACAAGCTCCAGTCTGAGACATACCAGAGCCCAAAGGCTGGCTTTGGTCTTTGGTTCTTAAAAGAGCGCATGTTCAAATGGGTCGAGATGACAGAGGGATGCTCAGTAAGAGGAACAGAAAACAAAACAAAACAAAAAAGTCCGAGCAGAGCACTAACCTTGTCCAGATGATGCTAAAATTTACAAAAGGACAGGTTGATTTTCTCCTCTGTCATGGTGCATGATGTTGAAGAGGAACAGGACAGATGACAGAAAACACTAAAATGTGAAGTAATGACAGTCTCCTGACAAGAAAAGCTTTTATCTCAGACTCTTTGCAGATATGCACGCACACCATACAGCCCAGCAGTTACAGACACCACACCCCAGATGGAGATTTGTGGTCTCTCAGTGGCAAGTGTGTTTGATGAAGAGAGGAGAGGTTGCAAAATAGAATCCCTAGAGATTGGACAGGGCTTCAAATTCAGTCCTGTCAGTGTGTGTGTGTGTGTGTCTGAATCCCACTGAAATTAAAATGTCACCATGTGTTTTAATCGAGAGCTTAGTTGGGGTGCTGTTCAAACTGTCAGTGACACAACAAGACTATTTTTTCCTTCTACTGAGATTTAATACTTAATGTCATTAATAAATTGAAGCAGTTGACTTATAGTCAGTGTACATGTGAAAAACACTCTGAAGGGAACAAACCTTTAAATAAGAGCAGAACAGACTGTTTGGTATTAATCTTGACATAGACTTTCCTCCATCAATAGATTACCAGCTCTTCTTAATATATCCTTCCTACGGTAAGGACCCCATTTCCATGCAAGCATACAGCACAAAGCATAGTCTCGTGACATTTTCCTGAGGTACAGAGATGGTTAACCTCACCTTTGGATGATATTTTGGTGACATCATATGCCAAGTGGGAGGACAGCTGTAATAGGTGTGGTGTCCTTGGCATATTAAACCAAGTCAACACCACACTGCGCAAAGTGCACTCGTTTTCAAGGCTGTTTCTGTCACTTCGGTTGGTAGCGGTGGAAATACGTATTGTAGACCAAAATCACTCCTTTTAGGTATGTTTTGCTTGTCTTTATTGATTCCTTCCTTCCCATTATTCTCTTCAATCAGACCAGACACCGTAGCAGCATCCGTATTCCACAGCTGATTGTAGGCTGGTTGAAAGCGGCAGGGTAGGACCATCTTTGAAGTGGACAATATGGCCAAAAACATAAGACTTTTGAAAGCTTGGGGACAATTCAGTTTTTCCCTGCAAAATGCAGCTAAACTAAAACGTAAGGAAAATCATTTTTTATACCGGTTATCACTTATTGACAGTCTAGGTGATTCAATTAAGTAGAGATCGAACTTCCAGATTAATAATCAGTTTTAGCATGTGTTAGTTTTAGCGTAAACTGTGCATATATGGTAAATATTTTGACTCAAGAAAGCTAATGTAACCAGTTATCGTATCACCCACATTACTTTGACTGTTATTAACTGTTGTGCACATTGTAATAGCTACATTTTCATGATGGAGATATTTACAAATTATGCAAAAAACTAAATTTTAATTAATCAAATTGATACATTATATTTTACACACCTTTCTTCTTTCTTTATGGAGTGAAAAACCTGTTTAGTCAGAGTATTAAATGAGATGTGGCATAATCTGTTGAAAAGGAATTAAGAGGCCTCTCTCCTCTCTATATTACTGAAATCCTTCAGGACTGCTTGTTCTTGCCAATGCGCTCTCTGTATTAGCATCATTTCCTTCTTTAGAGTCTTGCTACAGTAAGTCTAACACATCAGGTGTAGCAACTGAATAATCCAGGCTTGTGTCAAATGTAACATGGAGAACAGAAAAGAGAAGTTCATATTCAGAAGGGTACCTGTATTAAAAATCACACTGAGGTAATTCTATGGTGCGGTATACTATAGTATTAATGATACTTTTAGGGACTGTAGAAAGTAGTGTGTGTAAAACTAGTTGACTGTGATAGAACGATCCTGTTCAGGTCATTGATCTATCCAAAGATGGATTCACCCAAAACCTCTGACTTGTGTTTGCTTACTTGCTTGTCCATGTCGATGTCTAAAATGCTCTTGCTTATTCACTTGCATTAAGTTCACCCGTTCCCTATAAAATAATGCCATTTATTACTTACACCATTAGCCTTTAAAGACAACCATGCTTCTCCCGCAAAAGCTTTTGAACCTTAGTTACATTGTTTGAGTTGAATAATAAATCAGTTTGTGACATTCAGGAATATTCAGCCACATAACACACACACGCTATGACACCATGGGATCAATAGCATTTCCCTCTATTAGCTGCTTAATTAAACCTCTGACTGATGGCATTCCAGATCAATAGAGGAATTGGTAGAAAAAGACCCCTTACCTCAATTAACATGGGAAAGATCAGTAACAGTAAGCTGGTCCCTGAATGATAAATAAAAGGGAATATGTTCAGTGGCGTGCATGCTAGGTAATTTAGCTCGAGCATTTTAGCCAGAGGTGGTGGTTAGGGGAGCAGTGGGAGGGCAGAAATGACAAGATTGGGGATAATTGTGGTGACGGGGCTCAACAACAGCGTTAACCTCCGACAGAGTAAGGGCCTAGCTTGGAAGTGGCTAAGAGGCTTAGCCGCTAATACAGCATTAGCCCCACGTACAAAACAAGTATCTATGCCTTCGTGTATACACACACACACACACACACACGCACACATTATGCAGTTCTTCTGCGTTTTCTCATTAAGACATATGAAAGGCTTCTAAATACCCATGGGAGAATTCCATTAGTGCTCTGTCAAGCCTAACTCTTTACTCATGCTCACACCAAGTGTTAAGTGTGTTTGTAATGGTTGTCACAGGACTGAAACACATTAAAGCCCAGAAGGGTAAATGGGGAGCCAGAGGACGACTTGTAACTGGGGATCAATACTATTAACGCGCATAAGTAACCCATATCGATAAGAGGTATTATTTCTGAACTTACTTGAAAGGTGTGACAACATGCTTTTTATTTAACAGGGCAGCCACAGGTACATCCTTTGAATTATAATAGCATAAAGTTTTGGCTCACCAATTCCACACGAGAAAACTTGGTTGAACTGGATTTGAAAATAAAGGTGTCAGGACTCTAAACTAGCAACTTCTGTTATGATGTCTTCCAGCTGGCAGGGAAAAGGACCCAAATGCAGGCAGACCAGGAGGCTCAAGCAGTTCAGTGACTTATTAATAACTAGGGGCAAATGGCCTAGGAACTGAAGGACAGGGGCAGCACAGGACACCTCAGGCGGACAGCCTGGGAACTGAAGACAGGAGCGGCGCAGGCCTGGAGGAAGGGCAGAGCCGGAGCTGGAAACCTCAGGGGGACGGCCTGAGCCACTATGGAGGATGGTGACAAGGATGCAGGTCAGGAAGGGAATCCGGCATCTTGGAGACTCTTGAAGGCTGGTGAGCTGAAGGAGCCAGGAACACAGGTGACCGCTGCGGCTCAACAGGAACTGGCGGAGACTGCGGCAGCTGGACAGGGAATGGGATCAGGTGTCGGCCTGGGGCGCTGGGAAGCTGAGACTCTGGGGCGCTGGGCAGCTGAGCAAGACGGGATGGAGTAGGCTGAAGGCTAGCATGCCAGGAAGCAGGCCGAGAATCCGCAGTGTCAAAAAAAATCCATGATCCATGCAGGTATAGAATTCTTCAGCCAAGGCTGAGAGGACACTTTCCGGCTGGCCAAAGACAGAGTTTCCTCTCTGTACACATCATTAGGTGCCTTCTTCCATAAGTCCTTAAGGCACAAAAGGTCCTGAATCAGCTCATACAGTTCGTCCGATATACAGTCTGCTGGGTCCATGCTTGGTTAGTTCATTCTGTTACGATGTCGTCCAGGTGGCAGGGAAAAGGACCCAAACGCAGACAGACCAGGAGGCTCAAGCAGTTCAATGATTTATTAACTTACACGCAGGTATGGGAAGGCAGGAAAACAGGCTGGTAGACAGGCAACAGGTAACAGAGGGCTGGCAGGTCCGGGTTCAGGAGACAGAAGCACAGGGAAAACATCCAAAAACAAGAGCATGAAAACTGGATACGTAACAACCAGCACAAGGTAAGCAGTACACAATGAACCAACAAAGAACCAACAAAGAACAAAGGAAGGGAACCGATATAAATAAGGAAGTGGCTGACAAGGGAATCAGGGGCAGGTATGGATAATTAAGGACTGACACGAGGGCAGGAACTGAAAAGACAGGAAAGACTAGACTTCAAAATAAAACAGGAAACAGACAAAGATAAACGGGATGTAACAACTTCGTGAACATGCAGCTTTTAGGATGGTGTTTTTGTTAATTAGATAAACGATCAACTAGTAGGCCTAGTTTTCAGAAGTTGGTTATTCCTACTGTACAGTTACAATAAATAGACACAGAAGTAATTAAATCTTTTCCAAATGCTCTGTCAGCTTCTTCACTTTTAATTTATAGGTGCATTCTGTCGTCTTGTTGGTGCTTCCAAGCCTAATGTAGCTATCGAAGGAAATTGCATTCAAAGTAGGAAGGCACATTAAAAAGTGGTGAACTATAAAATAGATCATTAATGCAATTTTTTTACGATCGGATATGCCATCTGGTCCAATTTTCTTTCAATCTACAAAAAAATGACAATTTAAGGCCATAATATAAGTTAATGTACCCACCGATGTGGTATACCTATTTGCTTCTTGCAGAAAAGATATGTATCTATTATTTTGCCTGTGTCAGTTGTTCATGTGGCATCTTTTTAGAGTTGCCCTATCTGTGTAACATCGCTATCAGTCTTTAAAAGCCCTTCAACTCACCATGAATTGATGACACATGGATTGGGGACAACTTCGAAAGCAGACTTAAGTCTGAGAGACCTTCATAGATAAGAACCATATTAAAGTGAGCTGGCTGGCCCCACTACCTTGATGGACCTGCCCTTCCTGCTGTCTCCATGTCAGCACTGTGATGGCTGAACATTTCCTGTGTGAGGATTTTAGAGATGAGAGCAAGTCTAACTGAGCACATGGACCTGTGTGCGACATAGCACACACAGTTTTTGTCGTCATTGCTCAAACGAGTGATATGTAGATTAAGGATTTTAGGAGCATTTGTTTTGTGCAGGTTTCTCTTGTGAAACTGCCAGAGGCCATAATAAGACACAAAGCAATGCCACCATGGACTGCCATTTTATTTCCAAACTGCTGGATTCCCTGCCCTAAACTGGTCACATTTCCTTCTTTTTCTAACAACTATGGGGACAAAACAAAGATGAGAACGAGACAGAAAATGATGTATAGGGGGAGGAAAGGGCTTTCATTTTCAATGTGTACAGATGGCAGAACAAAACAGAAGAGCAGGCAAGCAGAGAGGCTCAGACTGGGAGACAGCACAAAAGAGTCAATTAATAAGGGGTCGCAGTCAATGCGAGAAGACAAATGAGCAGGCATGTTTAAAAAAAATGGAAAACACAATATATTTCAGTGAACTAGGTCCCAGATATGACAGTTCAAAGAGCAGCCCTTACCTAAAACACTTGTTCTAATGGCATTATCACTGGAGAACCATTGTCCACACGACATTGGGGAAAGGTGCTAATGGCTTGCATTCCATTATGGCAGGAGACTGGAAACTGGAGTGATTTTGAAGAGGTGGATGGAAAATTGAACCATAATTCATTAGGAAACTAAGGCTTTGAGTATTTCCTTAATTTAAACAAGAAATTAATGTGGGCTCAGATGAGCTTTCCGCAACCGAAAATGAAATGGATGTAAAGTATTCACACTTGGTCTGCAATGCTCTATGCTTGCTGGCATAATCATTTGAAATCCACACATTAATTACAGAGCGATTAAAGATTCTAGCTTCATCTTTTGATCCAGATATAATATGAATGCTCTAACACCAATAATAATGCGATTACGTTGGGGTATGACTGGAGAGACTTATATCACAAAAGAAGCATTTTGGCTTCAAGGGATATGATTAAATAGTTGTACATTATTGTTTTTAGCTCAAATCTGTGTGACTATGAATCTATCAAACAAGTCGTATTTTATGTTATCTTTCTTTTGCCTTAAGATAAATACATTTACTTTCCTCCCCCTAGAGTTGAAGGGGGGCATGGGGGGAGAGACCTGAGGCAAAGACACTGTGTGAGGTGAAGGAGACAGGTGCATGCCGGTTTTCTAAAACCAATAGGAAGTTAGTTATTGTAATTTGGCTGCTGACTTGGCCCGCTTATCAGCACGGTCAGCAATTGGAGCTGCAGCAGTGGCTGTGGCACACAGTTCATGGAGGAAATTAAGGTACTTTAAAAGCCATTAGCGCTCGTTTGCCACAATTAGCGCCAAATTTCGTACTCTTTTATGTGGCTATAACTCAGCCAAATTTGCCTGAGAATCATCACATTTTTAAGTTGACTTCAGTATCAATGTAATCCAGTAATAGTTGTCAGACTTTGAAAACCCCTGGTTAACACTAAATTATGCACAAGAAAACCTAAACCTAATTTTAGGGGAATTTTAATTATTCTATGCTGTGGTTATTTGATGTGCGCTTTGCATTCCTGCATCCTCTCTCTCTCTCTCTCCCTCTCCCTCCTACATGCTTCCAGCTGGTTATGGTACGGCTAATGTACAGTTTTTTTTTTTCTTTTTTGTCACCAGAGTGAACATAAGGTTCAAAGAAAGTAGCCATCTACCATGCTGACCTCTCTGTGAACTCTGCGGGATGCCAACTCATAGCTTACAGCTACACAGCATAATGTGTGTAGCGGTATTAGTCTTACACAGCAGCACCAAATAAAAATACGTGGGCCTTAATTATGAAGGTATTATTGGAGCAAAACATCTGAGCACCTGTGCAGTGGAATTTGTAGTTGTAGAAAATAGTCACACGTGTGTAACAGTAAATTGTCAGAGATTTTTTTTTCTCTCCCACAAACACAAAACAGCAGTTACACCTCAAATTCTTCATTGCAGGTGCACAAATCCTACGCTACGAATCATAAATTTAGAAACTCATCCGCTCACACTTTTGCTACAGTTGCTGCAGTAAACATGGTGCAAAACACATTCACACACCTGTATCAAAAAATGTGAAGTCATGAACAAAATTTGCACATCTGCAAATCAGTGTGTGAATTCATGCAATGAGAGTTGCACACCTGTGGAATATTTTCTCACAAATATTTTTTTTTTTCTTGGATATATTTCTATCACAAACACAAACAATAACTACAACAGCTTGAATCTGCCGCTACGAGTCTCAAATGCCGTTTTGTCGCTCACAAGTTACAAGTTCCTTTTGCACCACATAGCTCTGTGATATATGGTGCAAAAGTGATTTGTGTACTTGCAGCCCTGAGGCCAGGGGTCACCTGCAGGTGGCAGTAATGCAACGTTGTGGATGCCAACAATAGACACAGAGTATATATGTAGATGCCGCATTGGCCACTGGATCGTACGTCAACGTACTACGAATTCCACTGCACAGGTGCTCAGATGTTTTGCTGCAATAATACCTTCGTACTTAATACACATGTGTGCAAATTGAAGTAGAGCTATAACTTTGGCTATCAGAAATAATCAATATTTATATTAAATAACAGAATTTAACTAACATTAAATTCACCTTGGGGCACCACTCTTGAAAAAGGAAAAAAGATAGCCAATTAATTAATTCTTAGTCTAAAGGTTGCTACAGAGTTCTTGACTCGTGTACAGTGCCTTAATATGTAATACACACAAACCACATAGTAACCAAGTTCTTTATGAATGAAAGGTTTATTAAACTACTAACTACACATACAGCTATAACTACCAGACATACAAATAAATGAATAAATGCAACCAAGAATGAATCAAATGAATACAGCGACAAACAATTAATAAATGTATCACAAAAATTCTGAATACAACGACAGACAATGCATGAAAAGAGGACCATTGTATACTGGATGACGCAGTGAATGATGTGCTGTGTGTAAGCTGTGTTAGCTCATGTAAACACAGGAAATCACTAAGTGCATAACTTTAATACTGACCAGTGGAATCACCTTAATGCATCGTTCAGTAGCTGAGAGGTTATTAGGAAGCAGAGGGAAATGTTTTACGATTATTTATTATGATTATTATTATTATGAAAATTACTTTAGGTAATCTATAGCATCAACCCCAATATCACAGGAAAAGTAAAGTTTCACCTGGTGGTTCAGATAGCCAGGGCAGAAGTCTCTCCGGAAGGGAGGAGGGAGACGTTCCTCGTGTGGGCCCGTTCTGGAGCTTTCGGGCCTCCTCGGGTGTGCTCGTCCCCATGTGGTAACTCGGCTCGAGGCGCCGGTCTCTCCGTCAGGCACTTCGGGGTATGTGCAATCCCTCGTAGCAATTCGGCATTTTCTCTCTCTCTCTTTCAGTGGGGAGAGGAATGATGACATCTTCACACACCCCCACTTGGCTGGGGTGTGCAGGATTCAGAGTTCTAACTTTTGTTGTGTTAGAACACAGAGGTGGAACAATCTTCTTTCAGACAGTTCTTGTTTCCAAAGTAGGCTGGATGAGACAGAGGGCCTTCAGCACGTTCTGTGCGGCTTGGATACCGCTGACGGGCAATCTTCTGGGTCCGCTCTGTATAGTATATAGTATAGGCCAGTGGTCAGGCTCTAAGGAGCAGAGCCATGTGCAGGTCTCCAGACGAACGGATCAGCAGCCCGCTCGCCCGGGATGAGGCCGATAATAGTCAATCAGAGAGCAACAAGAGGCAAAAGAGAAGAGCCAGAGGTAGAAACACCAGTGATTTTAGTGTGTCTTCTTGTTTTATAGTCTTCTGTAAAAGCGGCAGAGATGCCCAATGTCAATGTTTACTCCACCCACCCTAGATCTATTATATCTTAACTATTTTCTTTGTTCCAATTTCTTTCTGAGCAATTCATTTAGGTAATAAAGTTGTCTAATGCTTCCATATTTAACAGTATGGCATTCTCTGCTGCAGAACGATACCAAACACCTTATAAAGACAGTCACAGACAGTGTTAACCCAGGTTTAAATGGCACTTATAAAGAACATGTTATTGTAACAACACACATACATATTTACCATATATGTCTGTATACAGTACATGTGCATATGCGTACCCATATGCATGGCAAATTAATGGGTGAATCAGAATAAACTCAATATATAGCAGGGTTCCTTTGATCACAGAGATGTCTCTGTCTTTCTCCTAAGAGATGAAAAAAACAGCCACATGTCGTGTGTGTGTGTGTGTGTGTGTGTGTGTGTCACAATTGGGGAATCTGTTAACAATTCAGTGACACATAAACTTAACCCATGCACAAAGATCTTCATGTATATTCACATATATGTATCTCCACAGGTATAGCAAATTAAATAAGTAAAATAGTAAAATAGAATTACTACAGGTCATCCAACTCTGATCTCTGCTACAGGAATGCAGAAGAGGAGGGGGGAGATGCAGAAGAAGGTTAACCCCTACACAGACACATCGGCACTCCGAGATCGTATCAGGCATTTAAGCTTAAATCTTATTTCAATACTAGCTATGATCAGTTTACTTGTTATGTAAATGCATATTCACATTTTCTGTTTCATTAGCTATTAGCAAAACCAGACATCCCATCTTTATCTTTATCTGGATTAGTGGATAGTTGTAAATCATTCCTGTTGGTTCAGTTTCCATTTTACCTGCATCAAAATCAGCATGTTAAACGTTAAACTTCAGTACTTTTCAGAGGGTGAGTTAAACATAGCATATTGATTAATATACATTTAATTCAGCATGGCAAAGTCAATTCCTTTGTTCTTGTGTCAAGAGATCAGAGTCTTGAATCTTCAGTCCATATCCTGGAATGTGGGAGTATTAGACTAGTTTACTGCAGACCTGTCGTAAATTGGGCAATTGTCACTTAGATGTCATCCCTGAGTCTGGACGGGTCATGGTTTATGGCCTGGAGGTCATACTGATAACATGATGTTTTGGAAAACTCCATCCTTGAGTCTTAACAGAGACTTGTTTTATGGCAGAGACCATGGCTGTGCCACACTTTAGTGGAGGTGAATTCTTTCTCAATGAAAGATCTAGAATTATTCATCATCAGGCTCCTTATCACGCTACATGTGCCTCCAGCAAAAGAACATTCTCCTCCGCACCCACTTCACCAGTGTGCACAGCACATATTGAGCTATACACTCAGTCCATTTTCTGTGCATGAAGCGGCAGCTCATACATCACAGCGTCTCTGATGTTGTTTGAGGAGTAATGTCAGAATTTATCAAGTATGTTTCACTTAATCACAGCTTGTAACGTGAAGAGAGGAATGATTGAATAATAACGTCCCAAAGAACTGCTGACTTTGAATTTACAGTAAAAGGGATGACTGTGCAGTGGTAGCCTGTGCACAGTCACTGGAAACAGGTCTGTCCTGTAATCATAGCAGTATGCAGTGAGTCTTAAAGATGCCTCTCTCTTTAGGAAAGCAATCTACTATTTTCTGACAGAAGAATTTGCTTTTAGGCATGAATTCTTAATGAATGGCTTTTTACATCTAGCCAGCGCTAGTTTTTAAACAGTTTGCTGTACTCATTATAGCAAGCATCTATTATTCACTGTACTTCATAATAGCTTTTCTGTGCTGTTTGCATTATTACGTATGTGGCCCATTACCCTGACAGAGACTGTAGAACATCAGAGCGACGGAAATGCAAACAAGTATAAAGCTTTGTGCGGAGGCAAATTAATCCTTATAAAAGGCTTTTGTTTAGGTTACTATCACTTTTCTCTATTCCTCTCCAGGGCCAACTGTATTAAAAGGAAATGTAATGCGGTGCAAAATTCAAGAATTGTTTAAGATACAATACTTAATTAGTGTAAGGATTATCTAGACAACATTCACTTTGGGTTTGTTTACAGATACAGTAGCACAGAAGAGCCTGTCTGGGAAAAAAAGAACTCAAAGGCAGCAGATTTATGGTGCCATCTTTTTAAGTTCAGCATTTTCAGTTTTTGCCAATTTCCACTGAAAAATACCTAGATTTCTTTCAAAGGAGTAGACAGATTCAAACTGATTTTAGCCAGGATTTCCAGATGTTGCTAGATGTTGTAATTTATTTTTGCAGCAAGGAGACACTTTTCACTTTGCAACAAACAAGGTCCTCTTGTGGTGCGGAGACATCTTAGTGCGATTCACATCATAGAAAGTGAAAAATGGAACAATGGTGAGAAAATGCCACTGAGTTGCTGATTGTGCACCTGTGCCTCAATTCAATTCAGTTTTATTTATATAGCGCCATATCATGACTTATTGGGGCAGCCTGATAATAGGGAGTTGCAATAATCCAGCCTAGACATAACAAATGCATGGACTAGTTTTTCTGCATCTTTTTGAGACAGGATGTGCCTGATTTTTGCAATGTTACGTAGGTGAAAAAAGGCAGTCCTTGAAGTTTGTTTTATGTGGGAGTTAAAGGACATATCCAGGTCAAAGATTACTCCGAGATTCCTTATGGTAGCGCTGGAGGCCAGTGCAATGCCATCTAGAGTAACTATGTCTTTAGATAATGTGTTTCGGAGGGGGCCAAGTACCAAAACTTCAGTTTTGTCTGAGATTAACATCAGAAAATTGCAGGTCATCCAGGTTTTTATGTCCTTGAGGCATCCTTGAAGTTTAACAAATTGATTGGTTTCATCTGGCTTAATCGATAAATATAATTGTGTATCATCTGCATAACAATGAAAATTTATGGAGTGCTTCCTAATAATATTCCCTAAAGGAAGCATATATAAGGTGAATAGAATTGGTCCAAGCACAGAACCTTGTGGAACTCCTTGACTGACTTTGGTGTGCATAGAGGATATATCGTTAACATGTGCAAACTGATATCGATCTGATAAATAGGACTTAAACCAGCTTAGTGCGGTGCCTTTAATGCCACAAAGTCATTAAACAATAAATGGTTAAATTACACTGTATTGTATTTTAAAAATCAGGTGTTGCAGTCAGATGTGAAATACACACATACATTCTAAGGTTTCTTTGTGAAAAAAAAAGAAAAATAATAAGCCCTACATACAGTATACAATACCTGCACCTTGCAGCTTCTAATAGAAGAAACCAGTCTGGGTTCTCCTCTCCTATTGGTGAGCTTGGTTTTCATTATGTGCAATGAAATTGAAATTGTCACAGCTGTTCAACAGGTTTGAGAGACTTATGACAGTGTCTGTCTGACAAGATAATGATTCACCAACACATACTCCACTTCACCTAACCCTTTGGGGTCACATGAATGTGCTCCGTGCTTATATAGTAGTAGCAAGTGTGCTTGGATCATTGTCCATGTGCACACGACACAACATTTGGGTCGCTGTGTTAAATTAGAGTCCTCATACAGTGGCATTATGATGACGACAATGCACCTGTGATTCATGGCTCTAGTCCGCATATGTTGTCCCCACATGAAAGCAAACACATGCTGTAATCTGCTGGAGAACACATTGTGTTTTCTATTTTCATCTTACAAGGATCCAGAAAAGTTCATCAATCTTTTCCAAGACCAGCGTTTTTGCAAAATCCTATTGTTTACAAGTTCGTTTGAGAAAATCAAAGATATGAAGGCAGTGTGCTCATCATGTTAGCTTTACTCCCAGCGTAGAACCATTTTTAAATGGCTGCACTAAACAGAAAACAGGCTATTTGTGTTGCTTGCCAAATCGACATACATAAAATTAGGCTCCATCCCTAATTATCGGACATTTTACCCCAGGCAGAGGCATTGATGCATTCTGTTATGATTCTTGGAGGCCAAAAATTGGTATTTGTAGCAAAAATATTTAGAGCATTGGAAATTGCTAATACCCTGTTCATAAAAGACACACATTAGATCTATTGTACTCATGTCTGTTGTAAGGCTGTATACCATGGCTACGTAAATCACTAGCTGACATTGGCCGACACTACAGGTTACCATACAGTAAATGCTTCACTCTACACTACCAGTTAGCTCACTAATGTAAATAGCCAGTACTGATAGAAGCAAACTGATGATTTGAAGACAGACACACACAAACAGAGACAAGTCCCAAGAAGTTACATAATGTTTCCCTTGTCAAAAGATTTGGAAAACAAATCTATCACACTAGTGACTGATTTGGTTAGTCAGCCCAGACTGGCAGACGTTACACAATGAGCTCTGGGCTTTCTACTCTACAATGCTTTTCATTATTTACCACCACTGGAGAACTGAGCAGTCAAAAATTAGGCATCCCTAACACTGTAATGTATCAATTTGAAATGACAGCATAAAATAATTGAGATCTGATTTTATGTGTTTGTGTGAGAGAGAAAGAGGTAGAAAATGTGTTTGTGCCTTAGGGGTATTGGCAACCAGTATGATATCCTCACAAACAGACCTCTGTATGTGTGCAAACGCCTCTGCACTGGCCTCCACATATGTGAGCACATTTCTGCATGTATGTGTGTGGACACGTGTCCATTTATGTATATTTCTGTCAAAAAGATCTGGTGCTGTTTGACAGCACTGACACACTGAGAATTTCAAGACCGTATTGTAGTAGCAGGACACACACTAGACCTTTCTCTGTCCTTGGAGAGAGAGTATACTGTATACAATGGTTTACCTTTTAGGATATTAGCTTCAAACTTTTCTATTCAGCAATTCGCCATTTTTGTGGTGTTAGAATGATTGACTTGTGGTGTGTAATTCAAGGTGCCATTCCAACTATGAATTATGAATGTAAGTAAACAAAACAAAATGTTTGTGATATTATGAATATAATGAACTTAGGTCTTATACTAAATTATTCATACTGTACATCATGTCTTTCCTCTCCTCTCTTTCTTGCTCTCGACTTTCCATCCTATTTCTTTTTTAACAATGTCCCATGCTTCCTGGCAGGGGTGAGCTATCAACACCTGTCCCTACCACACGTACTGTAGATATGCAGACCATCTGCCCATCATCTCTAATTACCTAAAGAGGAGAGAGCCAGAGAACGACAGATCATTAACAAATCCCAAATCATGTTGTAGTGCTATTACATGTCCTATGTGTCCTATTATGTGTGCATTCAAGTCAGCATGACAGAGCGACTGAACAGAGCATTTGATGTCTGTTACTCACCAATGGGTACATGGGATGTGCTAATGTAAAGTGCATGCTCAGTAGCTGGATTTATTCTATGCTGTAGGGTGCTGCTACCTTCAGGAACTCCTCTGGGAACCAGCATCTCTGGAGGCTTTATTGTCTCTCTCATATATTCATCTTACAATGAAGCATTTCCTACAAAAGCATTGGCTCTACAATCTGGCCATGCCACATCACATTATCCATGGAGATTGAAAACCCCGCTCCTCCTGCTTTGGATAAATTCCGTATCATTGCCTTCTCTTTTACCTCCGCACTGAAGCCTGGATTGGTAATGGCTACTTGCAAACAGAGTCACTGCTGTTCTTTCTTTAGAGGGAGAAAGAAATTATATATTTTTTCTCTTGTAAAGAGAAACTTTATGTTGCCACATACACTTATGGAACTTGTGCTGTCAGCCCACCAGCCACTGTTAAGCAAACTTGCATTACTGATTTTGTCAGAGAACAAGATTTATGCAAATTATAATTTCTATTACAGAACTTCTCTTTAGTTATCTCAGGTGACATTATTTGTCGTTGCATATAGCTAGCATGACCTGATTAACACCAACAGTATCCAACACACACACAACTAGTATGGAAAAAAAAAGTAACCTAGCGTTATTTCCAAAGCCAAGCAATATAATATGCTAACTATGCTACACAAAATGCTACACTATTATGTGGCATTACAGGTTATGTTACAGAAAGCCCTGTTCAAGACTGGAACATCCACTGTGTGGAAGCCAAGATGCTACTGTAACAGAGTTTAGCGTAACAAGTGGCTCTATAATACTGTTCTATAATACCAGCGCAAACCAGCTCTGCTCTGCAATACAAGTACAACTCTACTTTTTATTTCCATGTCTCTACATGGAATGTCCCCCAATGGGGTTTGTGACTTTTTGCCCTGGACATGTAGCTTTAGGCTGTCCTTTAGCGAGATGTCATGTATATGTAGCCACCATTTGCATATTTAAGACCCTTTTACAGAGTTGTTGTTTTAAATAGAATCAGTTTGGAACATTAAAAGTCAACTGGAGACTGAGTTTTCAACCAACTCAGAGTTAGCTTTAGTTAGCTGATTAGCTAGCGTTAGCTTAGTAGAGATGATAGAGAGTAGAGGTAGAGGTGATAGTTGTCATCTCAGCCAACAAAATCGATGGTTGTTGGCTAAAAATGAGAAGCCCACATTTGTTTACACAGTCGGTGAACTCAAAGGCCCATTGTATAAAAAATGACTCAATTTTGAGTGGTAAATCTGCAGTTGTTCTCGTTATAAACTTATGGCGTGCTAGAACAGAAAACTAGACAGGCATAGCAACAGAAACTAAAGTCAGCTGTTGTGCTCATCTGGGCTGCATTGTTTGCAAACAAACAAACATCTAAGTTGCTGAATTTTATGCATGCCTCGGGATCACCTTCGAATATCACTAGGCTTGTGGAGCCCTTCTGCACTTCACTTTTATACTTTAAATCTGTGCATTCACTGAAATGTAAAACGCTTTGGATAAAAGCATCTGACAAGTCACATATGCAATTCATTTACCGTAATAATCATACTGGTCCTTATCAAAATGTCAAACATAGTGCCTCACGGCCAATAAATTAAGAAGTGCCAAAGAAAACAAAGTGGGGGATAGTTGTTTAAATTCGGCGCACACTGATCACAGTCTGATTCAGATTTCACAGTTGAAAAGCAGAGGCTTGAAAGGGCAACTTGCAGTGAGGGCCGCTCACATCCCCCTTACTTAACACATATAAAAATGGAGGTTGTTAAACGGCCATCAGCTATATCAGCTGGATCCCATGCTATACACACATTATCCTCTGAATTTTAACGCCGCAGAGAAGTGAACATGCACAGTTTCCCTGTGTCCCCCGCGTAAAAAAAAAGTAAATAAAAGGTTGTTTACAGTTTAGTTATAAACCCTTCTTTACCCCTCCTTCAACTCTCCATCACAGGAAACCAATTACAACTAATGCTGCTTTAGCAACAAACCTCATAATAAAAACATGTCCTGTCATTGTGTATTATGCATGGCAGTTGTCATTTTTCACTAAACACAGATAAAATTGCTATTATTTCCCAGCTAACACATGTCTAATTTTATATTTTTGGGTGTGTTTGTGTGTTTGCAGGCACAAAAAGGTGTAAAGACTCAAGTGTGTGTGTAATTCCCAGGGGACTTCTACAGGCCCTAATTGCAGTAGTGTGCTACTCGCTGGGGTTACCATCGGTTACAATCTATCAGAGTCCTCGTTTGCATTGGTTTACATCAGCATCAAACCACATACACTCTCTGTCAAATTGAGGTGCACCTTATCTGAATTGACAGCAATTCCCAACCTCTTAGACACACTCGCTAAGGACCTGACTATGGTTCATTTGTTGTGTTTGCTCTGTTTTTAAAGAGGAATGTTTACCTGTATGTGGAGACCTTCACAATGCCTCATCCCACGGTGAATGCATCTCGATCAATATGACATTATAACTATGGTGAACCTTGGATCGTGCTGTATTCTTCTGCTCGGCAGTACACACACACACACACACACACACACACACACACAAGGGAAGCATTATCAGGCTTGCGGTGTATGTCCTTGACAATAGAGAATCTTGACTGAGGGGGTTGGTTCATTATGCAATATTTCTCTCTAAGGGATGCTTCTGGTTCCACTTCTTTAGCAGCAGCAGCACACTAGTCTGCAACCCTGATGTCTGCCCTGAATGATCAAAAAGGAGGATGGGATTTAGATATGGTTACATCTGTCTTTTCAAAACGACCCAGCGCATACGAAAAGATGCATTAGAGAGTGACTTAATGCCAAGCTGAGAAGCATTGTTGTCCTATCTTCTGGTTGAGTTTGAGTCTGATCCATTCCTGATCACACCCACAAGTGATATCAGTGTGCTGATCACACTGGGAGTACATTTCTACAGTGCTAAATTTTGACAATTGGAAGTCAACAGAAACAAGATTCTTAGCAGGCGTTTAGTTATACATCACCAGTCAGGGGCACATACTACTTATGTTGGATCATAGCCTTAAATGAGACCTTTGGAGATTTCTTGTAAACCAACAAAAGTTATGTTATTATTCAGTCTTTCTCACCAATACGCATTGAATCCTCAAGATTTAACAAGCGTGTTGAATGCATTTCCTTCCTCATAGAACATTTGCATGGCTGATTTTTGATGGCAATGGCAGTCTGTCGGTTGGTGATGTTCTCCTTAGGATGATTTGAAATAACTTTGGTGATCCCCTGACTTTTCCTCTAGCGCCATCATCAGGTCAAAATTTGAATACTTAGTTTAATACTTTGATTTATAACCAAATCCCTGTAAAACTAGTGACATTCCCATCATCTTTAGCTGTACTCTGCGTTTAGTGCTAATTAGCTAAAGATAGCATGCTAACACGCTAACCTAACATGATAAACATTGTAAACATTATAGCTGCTTAGCATCAGCATGTTAGCATTGTCATTGTTTTAGCTTGACCCATGGAGTGTTTTTTTTTACAGGGCACATGAAAGGGCGATCCAATCACAGAACCAGAGCTCACTTTAAAGTGTGTTTGAAAATGGTGCATCTAACCACAAAAGCTGCACAACAAGTGCTAACGTGTTCGTTGTTGGTGCGGCTCTTTTCTTGTTTTTGGCTTTTTGTTTAGTGTTTGTGGTAAAGAGCATTCTAATTAAGATAATTGATATAATTTAAGAATAAAGATATTTGATATAATTATGAACATTTTTGAGATTAATATTGTTTTTCTTAAAATGACTAACTGTGCATACACTGTATATACAGTTACAGAGTGTACTGATGTACAATACAGTGCTGCACAGTACTGCTTTGAATAGCAGGTTTTTGTGCAATTTACATAACGTCGAAATCTGGATGTGTATGCATGCCTGGATGTTTGCTGTGTGTATTTGTGTGTGTTTGTGTGTATGTGTGGAACATTTCACTTGCCCGCCACTGTGCTCAAGGTTAATGTATACACAGATAATGGAGATGATGTTCTGGAAAGGGTCCTCGCTTCTGTCAGAATCGCAACTACATTGCATTACGGAGCTCATCAGCATGATGGAACAAGCTTCTTAACATCTCTTTACAGCATGTACGTACACACACACACACACACACACACACACACACACACTTCTACCTCTTAACAGGTTGACAGCACTGTACTGACACACTTATGCGCTTTCACTCTATGCACTCCACCACTGCACAGGTCCAATCCTATGCAGCACAGTTAACCTTTTTGCCTTTTTTGATGCCTGCTGCATACGAAATGCAGTCCTCACCTTTACCTGTTTCATCTGTCAACTTTGCCAACAATATGACCTGCTTTTAAGTCTAGTGGGCCTAGTTTTCATGTCACAGAATGACACTTACTGCAAGTATACAAATATAATGCTCATGATATACATTTTCTTTCAATAGTCACCGAGGATACACAAAAAAATTGGAATATGATATACATATAAAAGAAGTACTGAAAGTTTTCCCATGAATCGCCACACACAACCACCCTCTTATTTTGTTGTAACTGTCTGTGATGTCCAAATCACGCTGGTCGTGTAGTTCCTTATTAGATGCAGGCTTATTTCCACAATGAAGGACACTTGGCCATTCTCTCCGACTGGCACGCCTTGGGCAGTATAATGGGTATGCCAGTGGGTCTCCATGCCCCCAGCTGCCCCTGAGGTTCTGCCCACTCCAGGGACAGACTGCATCAAATGGGCCTATATGAACAGATGGAGAATATATGAGAAGGGAATAGGCGAGCAGAGAATGCTTGCACTGCAAATTCACAAACGCAAAGTCAGTGCTAAGTGAGGAAATTGCAAAGAAAGGGAGAAACAGGGACAGAGGAGAGACAGGAGGAAAATGAGAAAGCAAGAGGGAGTTAGAAGAATAGAGACAGAGTGGTCCTATGCATCATCTGTTCTCATATTTTTAGGCTGTTCGCATGTATCGAGGCATGGGCACTGATCATGATCGGATGGGCGCTCAAAAGGAGCATCATCTCCCTGGATGTAGAGGCCTCTCTCCACTCCCCCTCTGAATTGTCTCTTAACCAAAAAGCGTGCTGCTCATTTTTCAACGCTGCTATCCCTTTACTGCAAAGTTTCAAGGGAACCCTCTCAAGCTTGTTCCATATTAGATGACACTCTTAATCCAATTTGGTTGGTTCGCTCTTCTACAATCCCCCCTTCTGTTAATAGTGTGTGTACTAGCCTGTGTGCATGTGTGTGCGTGTAGGACTGCATTTGCATGTGTGAATTTTTGTGTGGGCGCAGGCAGATGTGTGTCATGTCTTTGCAGTGATTAGCTTTAGCTGCCGGGTCTCTCAGGATTCAGTGCTACACTGTGTGTTCTGCTTGCCAAGCACGGTTAAGACTCCGTTCAAACTCCCAGCACTGTGCCACGGTGGGAAAAAATGAGTTTTTCTTTGCTGATTTGTTGTGAAAGGGGAGCAAACACACACACACACACACACACACACACACACACACACACACACACACACACAGACACAGACACTGGTTGTATGGTTCTACAGCGGCAGTCAAGGTGGATTGCCTTAGGGTGTCTCTCACTGCAGGGCAAAACCAAACTTTTACCCAAGGTCAGCTTTGGATCATTTACAGAAAGTGGATGAGATCAAATCTGAAAAATCTGCTATAAAATAATTATTTACAAATCCTGTAGTGCACACAGAAAATATGCTGAGCTTTATGCAATCTCCTTACCTGATGCATGCATACTTTCATAGCATAGGTTCAAAATGCTATGAATTGCAAACAGAATATAAGAATCTACTGAAAAAAGTACTAAATTATATATCAGGTACACCAAGATAAGATGTATAACTGTAACATTCATTTTGCGAATAGATACAGCCATAAAAGACAATTCAAACCTTCAGTGTCAGATGTTAGGGTATAAAAGAGAAGCCACAAACAGGAACAAAGCTTAGTAATCCCAATTGTTTCCCAGCAAAAACTCAATTAATTCTGACCTTTTTTGTGATTATAGGTCTGACAACTTTGACAAACACTGTGTACTTGTATGAATCATTTATATGGGGCGTTACTGAGGTTACCTTGCTTGTTTTGATTACAGTCTCCTTTCTCTCGTTGCCCTCCTGCTTTTCAAGAGAATCTCCTTTGGCACCCCGGGGCTTTAAAAAAATCTCACAACAAAGAGTGATGCGGCCCTACAGTATCTGATTGCAATTTAATATTTTGGCCACTGGATCACTTTAGTTTAAGTGGCGGCCTGCTGTTTCGACATGCAGGCTCAGTCAGAGAAGCTTTTGAGAGCAGGAAGTCTTAAAAAGTGGCTAACAAAGACAGAATAAAAGACTTGCTCATTTCATAGTGCTTCACTCTTAGAAGTTTGTCCATAGGGGGAAAAAAGGAAGATATTGCTTGTGAATGTTACACCCTGACTAAATTGATTTTGGTTTGTGTTGAAGGTTTTATCAAAGCTTCTAATCCTCAGAGGAAAGGATAAGTCTAATCGGAATGTTTTTCTGTTGGGATTAGTGGCTGCAAGCCTCTCACTCTCATTCTCTCATACTTGCTGTCTCATGTACAATTTTTCTCTTTTTCTCTCACTCTTGTGCATGTTGCCTCCCTTTATGTCTTCTTTCCTTTAAATTTTGTTCTTTTGTTTCTCTTGCCTTGCTCTTTTCTTGTATCTCTTCCCAAAGTATATTGGCGAGTGTTTCAAGTGTTTTTTCATGAATGCATTCATTATGCTCGCTGTTTATTGTAGCTTTAATCCCTGAATTGTGTGGAGCGTTTTCATATTTGAACCGTGTCTCCTTTTTCTCACGCATGCTCATCCCCTGTCCATGCCCTGTCTCGCCTCCACTGGGTATGGATAATTCATCCATTACCCAGTGCAGTTTTCCCATTTCTCCATTACACCCATTCTTATGTATCTTGTTATGTGCCCTCTTTTTCCTCTTGGTTGCTAACCGCCTCTAGAAAGAGCCTGTGTAGTTTGTATGGGCAATGATCATTTAGATGTAATGTCTTTCTAACAAGCTGGGAACAAGCTCTTTATGGAGCCGGATAATAAAATCATGGTGCCCAAGTCACAAAGGTGTAACAGATTCATTTTAAAAGGCTAGATGCTGTGGATGCTAGCGTGACTTGGCTGGAGTCTGCAACGGATGGTTAATGAAGAGCCATGTAAATGGTTTGTGAAAGACAACATAAAGCCCCTGCATGTAAAATATCAACTTCAAAACCGCTGTGATAACGGCTGAAGCAAAATGAGACCATTATTGTGAAAACTGGTTCATGTCTTGCTCTCTTTGTCTACATGGGTATGATTTGGTGTTACTGCAAGACTGACATCATCTACTTGTGTACATCTCACGCACACGCACTGATTTGATTCTCATGTTGATAAGCAAATGATGCCACTCATATCTTTAAGCAACCATCACTGATTTGATTCTGCCCTGTTGCAACGCAATACAGTGCACTGCAGTACTACGATTTAGTGCAAACGTGCTGCAAAAATATAAAATATTTCGATTGTAATTCTGCAATGCTTGCTAAAATAAATCCTAATATGTATGTATTCATCTGGTCACTCCAGGAATGGAAGGTGGAAAGAAGGATGGTGCTAATATACTTTCTGGAATCATATTATTTTTAGTTTTAAAAACAAAAAAACAAAAAATAAATAAACGTTCAAATAGGCTATTGGCTATTAACAATGCATTTCTGCATGAAACAAACAGGATACCTACATCTTTTACACAATCCATTGTGAATAACAACCGGTCTGCTATCCCACACTAATATACACATGTGAGCTATCTTCATTATTATATTGACCTGTTATATTATACATATAGCATATAATCATTTGAAATGTTTCATGCAGTCCACATGTGTAAGAGACTTCTGGCTAAATTTTGCTCAATCTAGTCATACAAGAACATTAAGCAAAAATAGGTTTTGTCACACGTCATAGATAAGCAACTGCATGCTGTAACACACAGTTGAGCAATCAAGCACCGCTAATTAGAAGAGATCAACCTGAAATGAAGCAAACTCTGACAGGAAAAACTTCTCTCTTCTGGGAAAAAATAGAAGGCCACTTTCTAGAGTGGATGAGAGAAAACTGTCAGTCATTTCACTCATTGTTGGCATTTATTTAAAACAGTATGTGCTAAAACAGAAGAAGCAGTAACTAAGTAGTGAGTAGAAAATGATCTTTTGCATGTGATCATAGCTCCCCTTTATTTTGGTCTGGCCAAAACTATATTACATCATCAAGAAAGACCATGAAAAATGGAGACAGACCTGAGCCCTGTTGTAGGACACCCGGAGAACATGAGTGAGGACTTTGGGATAAAGCAACTGTTAAGTTTGAATGGAGAATTAGTTAATCTTGTAAAATCAGGCTAAGTGATCTTGTAAACATTATCTTTGTAGTTCAGATCAGGCTACATTGTTTCACTGGGGAACAGCAGCTCCACAAACATTTGAATGTGTAGCAGATATACATTAGTTGTGCCAACCAATTTGTCTTTAAGTTGCCAAACAAGGCAATAAAACATATCTACAACAAGATCATTGTTTTCCCATTAAAACATCATTCTCCATTGATAAAACCAACATAGCACCTTTTTAGAAAGTGCACCACATTCATCTCGGAACAGAATTTGCTGTCAGCAATTGTTTCTGATATCTGAATAGTTATTGATTCAGTGGGGTTTGGAGCAGGATATTTACTTTCATATGCTGTTTTGAGAAAATTAAACTCAAAGAATTCACTATACCATGAAACGGTCATGAACAACCTCAGGATGTCAGTTTCCTCTGTTCTACCAAAGAATGTGGAACGATAGAATCGTCTGCAAACATGATAAAATGACATTATTACTGCGAAAATGTTTTCTGCTTTGATGTTTTTTCATAAAGCCTCAAAGAAAACAATTTCAGGATGAGTAATGAAGCAGTGACATGTCAATTTAGGAGAGGCATTGTGCTATTATAATCACAAACCCATCACACAAATCATATTTATCAGGCAAGATAGCACCAAAGCTTTACATTCCTGCCCCACACCCCTTTAGTGCGGCATAATCCAGAAAATCACTTGAGCGGATTATTATGCAATCCAATTATGGTTCATAATCTGAGCCTAGAAAGAGTTCCTGTGTCTTTGTGTAGTCTAACTGCAAGATGGTTTAGTTATCTAAGCTGCACGGCTGAGTAATAAGTACATGTGGTTGTACAGTGGAGTGGGCGGTGGACTAATCAAAATGCCTACAAATGGTTTTTAAAAGAAGCCACATGATTGGATTTATATGATAATCACAGGCAATTACATGAAAGTGTACATATGTGCACACATAATACGCAAATTCTTAAATTGCAGGAAATTGTACATTTGTAAGTGGAGAAAGCATCCTCAGAATAATATGTGCTTTCTGCCTTGCTAAAACTAGATTTTGTTTACCTGTGTTACAGATATCAGTTAGATTATAAAAGATAATTAACAGCATTAAGGATATTTGTTGTAACATGATCACACATAGAAAAAACTATTAATATTAAATAGTTTTAGCATGGTTCCAGATCTCTGAGTCACTGCCCATATCTTCAGTTTTTTTTCAGTCATTCAAATAGGTCTGTTGCTGTGCTCATTGGCAGGTGTTTCCTTGGTTAAATATGAAGCTACCCCACATAAAACCATGATGTGGTGTTTTTACACTTTGGTTTTTGTACAGAATAAACAAAGAAGTGAGCTTTTGAGGTGTTGGTTGTCAGATTTTAGTACTTTTGGACGGAGTCAGGCTAGCTGTTTTCCGCTGTAACAACTTTTAAACTGTCATATTTTTTTAAATTAGTTCATTGTTCCTAGCATGAAAATGCTGAAAATATAACTTATATAAATATAACTATTGGCTAGAAAGTGCAAAACAAAACAGTACAGCCCCCCTCAAAAACAGAAATCGCCTAACACAATGCCAGATTGAATAACAAAATACAAGAAAATGGAAATTCAGTTTGATTATCAAGGCAAGGCAAGTTTATTTGTATTTTACCTTTCAACAACAAGGTAATAAAAAGTGCTTTACATAAAACATAAAATGCAAGATATAAAAGAAACACAAATCAATATAAAAAGACAATATAATAAGACACACATAAATAGAAGTAAAATAAAATGGAAGATATAAGTAAGCTAAAATTGTGCAGCTACAGTGCAGTGCAAGATATGAATAACTAGTCCCAAATTTAATTTAAAAAGGCAGTGGCAAGCAGAAAAGTCTTGTAGTCTTGCCCTGTTTTGAAAAAACTGAGAGTTGGGAGTTTGTTCATTCTCAGCATTCATTTTTGCATGTATTAGCATGTATTTTTGCCCTAAACCATTCAGTGCTTTATAAACCAAGAGTAGTGTTTCAAAATCAATTCTACAAAGGTCAACAGTACAACGATCTGAGAACTGGAGTGATGGACTCTAGCAGCAGAGTTCTGAATCAGCTGCAGCTGTCTGATTGACTATTTAGCAAGACCTGTAAAGACAGCGCTACAGTAGTCGAGCTTACTGAAGATAAACGCATGGACCATGGACAAGTTTTGTAAATCCTGCTGAGACATAAGTCCTTTAATGCTTGGTATATTCTGAAGGTGATAGTGATGCTGACTTTGTAATTTTCATATTATGGATGTTACCACTTAGGTCTGAGTCCATGACTACACCAAGATTTCTGGCGTGGTTTGTGGTCTTTAACGTTAGCGACTGAAGCTGAGCACTGACTTTTAGTCGTTCTTTTTATGGCTACAAAACAATTCTATCTGTTTTATCTTTGCTTAATTGAAGAAAATTTTGGCGGCACATTTAATCATTGATTTCTTGAATGCAGTGCTTGTATGGCACCATAGTCACCTGGTGATATCGTTCTATAAATCTGTGTCTCGTCTACAGAATTATGGTAAGATATTTTGTTGTTTTCCATAAACTGCTCTAGCTGGAGCCTGTAGATGCTGAACAGAGGAGGCCCGAGAATGGAGCCTTGGGTACCTTCACGTGCCATTTTTGTACGCTCGGATATGTAATCACTGATCGACACAAATAGTCCCTGCCCTTTAAATATAATTCAAACCAGTTTCACACTGTGCCAGAGAGTCTGTCTAGTAATGCAGCACTGAGATCTAATAATACCAACACTGGAATTATGTCATTGTCTTTGTTTGCGTAGATGTCATTCAAGACCTTAACAAGAGCACTCTCAGTGCTGTGTTGTGGTCGAAATCCTAACTGGAAAATACTAAATGGTTGTTTAAGACCAGGAAGGTGTTGAGTGTTGGCCTATAATTGTTCATAGTGATTTGTCTAGTTTATTCTTCAAGTGTTGACTATCTGGCAAAAATAGTTGCAATGAAAATATAAGCACAAATTGTGTTTTACAGGTCTGGTGTGTCCTAAAAAGAGCTACAGAGGTTTAAAACCTGAATTGACCTAAGCAGAAAAAACTACTGGGAGAAGATCAACACAGGCAATGCTATACAAGTATACACAGAAATACACAGACACCTCAAGTTCCACTTAAGACACCCAGAGCAGACTGGGATTCTTGAAGGCATGACAGCCTTGTCTCCATCACAGAAATTACATATCAAAGCTTCAAAACATTCCACTTCAATGCACACACAGGCAAAAGATCAAAACATGTGTCTGCATGTCTGGACATGAATGTTCGATCATCTTATGCTTATTCATCTTAGAGAAAAATATAACATCTATCACCTTGTATTTTAGCTTATTACAGATTTATACTACATGATACGGTCTTGCTAACACTGCAGCAAGCACTTTTAGCATCTCAGGATGTAAAACCCAACTTCATAGTTTTTCTCAGAGGCTTTCTCACAGAAGTCAGATGTGGAAAACTTTTTTCTGGTGTACTATCTTAGGGCTTAATTAGTAACAGAAATGTTCAAGTCTCGCAATGTACATCCACCATTACTGCAGCCAAGACTGCCTGAAATAAATACTGTAATGCTGGTTTTACCACTTGCTGTGTATAAAGAGCAGAAACTCCTCAGAGACCTCGGCATCTCGGAGCTTCTGTGCCCCCACTGGCCTGTGATGGATTCCCAGCAGAAATGTCTTTGCCTCATCTCGTCTTCATTACTCCTTCTCATCCATCCTACTCTCAGAGAGACACCACAAAATGATGCTATACAATTCATGGAAAGAGTCAATTTGTCAACCTGTTTGTGTATAAAAAAAAAGGTGTCTGATTGGAATCAATAGAAAGTCTATATCTAGAGATTTGGTGTGGATTTAAAACGTAAGAATACATGCAAAAGAAGAGAAGCTATTGGGAGCACAATTGAGAAGAGGATGGCTCATAGCAAGTAAACCCACCCACACACTTGTAGCATCCAGCACTTCCAATTAAAATGTTTTGAAGTTCAGGGCTTCTGCTTTGTTTTTCGTGTGCTTGTTGTTTTTATCTGGAGTTGTGACACCGAATATGGTATCATTAGTGCCGCCTCTGTTAGCGACTGCTCTCTTCATCAGTCTTTGTTTCTCTTGTCTTTTTCACCCTCTCCCTCTTTCCTCAATTTGCTTTCATCTCAGATCAGAGGAACAAAGTCGTGGTTTTCAACCTCATCTACTACTTTTTTGACTTTTCCCCCCAAAATAGTGACGGTTAAGCTGGCTGTGTTAAGTCTGCCACGTTTTGCCACTCTTACTTCATGTGTTCCCCTCTTCACTCTCATTTTATGCACCATCTTTTCATCATGCATGTCTTCCCACTTCCTCAGCCACTTCTTGTTACAGCCACTCTTCCCATACTCTGCTGGCACTTTCCTCCCCTACCTCTCCCTGTGTCCCTTTATCTCCTGCTCCTCCATGGCCCTCTCATATGTTCCCGTAATGAGGTCCCGCATCTCAGAGGACCAGAGCCATCTCCCTTGGCAGGAGTAAACAACCAATCATGCATCATATCTGGCATGACCCTCAAACTTTCGGAGACCAGATCAAAGCAGGAAGCAAGGGAGATGGGGGTGCACCCCTCCACTAGAGATGGACCATCATTAGATGGACAGGATGAGGGGTGTGCGATTGCTCGTGTTGTTGCATGTTTGTGTGCAGAGAAAAAAGTCCAAAATGAGAATAAACTGAGTGGAGAGTGAAAGGAAGAGGCATGAAGTGGTGTTTCTGAGTTGCAGTTGAGGCTTAATTAGTAGAGAGTGAGGCAGAGAAAAATTAACTGAAGGAGATGTAGAAGGGCAGACAGCACCGCTAACACTTTCTGTCATGTGCCATTAGTTCTCAACAGGAAAAGGGGAAAAACAAGTTTCCAGTTTAATCATTTCTGAGTGAGTTTGGTAAGACTTGTCACAACATGCTTTACGGCTGACTGAAATCAAGAGAAAAAGCATAGTTAATTTGTCAAACCCTTTATCAATGCCACTCTTTTATCTTTCTTTAAATAACAATGACACAGGTCTTTGCGTGGCATTTAAAACCAGTTTAACACTGAAATAGAAATTGCAGGTGTGTGTTGTGACAAGTGTTAACGTGTCTGTGTGACGGGGGGAGTTCAGAATACGCATAGCTGCTCTGTGGAACCGTTTCATGTATATTTCATCCACAATGGAATGTGGCTCTGTGTTATTGATGGCCAACTCCCCCCCCCCCGGAAGAGTTTAAGTTACAAAGGGTGACTCATAATTGAATCATAGGGCGACTGCCCCCGATACAGGGGGATGTTTTAATGGGAACCAGCCTCCTGG
Organism: Maccullochella peelii; assembly: GCA_002120245.1. Classification (NCBI taxonomy): domain Eukaryota; kingdom Metazoa; phylum Chordata; class Actinopteri; order Centrarchiformes; family Percichthyidae; genus Maccullochella; species Maccullochella peelii. Next base: position 201,901 of record LKNJ01000109.1, on the reverse strand, counting down.
GTTGACATGAAGAAGAGAGATAGAGAGGGATGAGAACAGGTTGAAAAACATTAGAGCATTGATTTACTGTAGTCAAGAGGCAGTGTGTTATTGAAAGGTCCAGTAGATGCTGTAGCTGTTTCCAGGTACAGTACATTTTAATGCACTCATTCAATAATTTATTGGTTGTTTTAGCAACTGATGGGCTCATTCATTCATTCATTTATTTTTATTTCCACGCATACACACATCCATTTAAGCAAGCACGGTGTTCATCAAGCCATCCATCTGTCACGATCCATGGACTTGGTTTTGTTTTGTTTATATCTGTGTTTAGTTTCAAGTCTTATTTTGAAGTCGTGTCTCTTGTTTTCCTGCCCTAGTGTCTCCCCTGGTCTAGATTGTCTGTTGATTTACTTCACTTGTGTTCAGTTACTCACCTGTGTTTGGTTTCCTCGTTAGTCGTTAGTCTGTATTATTCTAGGTTGCGTGTGTTCTGTATGGTCTGTATTGAGAATTGCTCTGTGTTCAGCTCTCTGTGAGAATTTAAGTTAAATAAACTGTTGGACCAACTCCTGCCTGCTTGTGTTGTCTGCGTTTGGGGCCTCTACCTCCTGCTGCCAGCACGTAACACCATCCATAGTTTGCATTTCTTTATTCAGTCATTCTGTTCCGTCTAAAAGATATCAAATGAAAATGTATCGCGCAATTGATCATATTTGTGTTGGAAATTGAAGTGATTAGTTTGTTTTTGTTTGTGTGCATGTGCTGTAATATTTTTATTTTTACATACATACAATCTGGAAAAAAAAAACACGTCTATTGTTCATGTACTTTTCAATCATTTTTTTTTGCCTGCATTAAAATCACAGTTGCAGAAGGGAAAACCCACATTTTAGCTTTGTTCTCTTATATTTTAACAAGATGCAGAAATTACAATTCAGTTCCATACATCTCCATTGTGTTGGAGAACAACAGATATGGTAATGCATTTAGACACAATACGCACACCATAATAATAATCTGCCTTTAATATACTTCATTACAACAAGTAATTAAAGAGTCTAAATTCAGTAAAATATGGAAAAAAGCCCCCAGGTTACCCTGTTGCTGTGAATATTAACTCACTAACTTCCTCAAAGGAAATATTATTTATTCAGATATAAATGCCACATATATTTATTAGGGTATTTTGTATTGCTACACCAGGTATTAATCTGTATCTCTCATGTAATGGAGAGACAATTTAGATAATTTATGTATAGTTATTTGTCATTTGAAACAGCTACACATAAATTAGTTTAGGAGAAAATGCTTTTATGTTGAAGGTTAGATGCCAGTTTTGGTCTGGTGTTCACAGAAAGCTATAATGTTGTCTGTTTTGGTGTCCATTCAGTCTCATGCCCAGGTATTTTCGGAGTCAAGGTGTCAGCACTTACAACAAATCATTTAACACCTTAAGATATCCGCTGGTGCACCCTGAAGACTGAACTTCCTCATAGAGGAAAACTGGAGAGGTGAATGACATAACACGCAGCAGCTATAGGGAACACTACATGGGTAAAACAGCAAGGACCCTAGGAAAGAAACTGGAATCAGCTGCGGAAACAGACAACATCAACTGTCCGGGAACATCAGATATTTGAAATATTCAAGTTACGTTTTTTATTTGGTGACTATAAAAGAAAACAAAAATATTTCAAAACACAGCCAGCCAGCAACTCTCATTCAGGAAACAAATGATTAAAAGTACATGGACAAAACACTGATTCATTTTCCGGTTCTGGTCTTTTTAATCATTGTACCCACTCTGAGATAAAAAATAAAAAAAACACTCAATTCCATTTTTGATACTCACATTTTCCATCTTCTAGAGAGAATGAAATTAATGAATGAACAGATGATACACAGACTGTGGTGACTAAGCATTCACAGAATACAGTGTCGATGAGGATATGTGTGTGTGTGTGTGTGAGTGAGTGTGTGCGCATCTGTGCTGTTAGAATCTCAGTAAAAGGTCTCATGTGCTCACAGTGTGGTCATAAATCGATACCGTCTCCCCAGGGTGTAGAGTCAAAGTTTTACTATCTCTCACCATTGATCTGTGTGTGTGTGTGTGTGTGTGTGTGTGTGTGTGTGTGTATGTGTGTGTGATAGTGACTCTCAGGGAAAACACACACAGCAGAGTATAGAATCACAGTTGGACACGCATAGATACTCATTGACTTGTGTTCATGTAGACGGATATACAGGCAGAATGCATGTGATGTTACCTGTCAGTAATCATGATCATTTTCTTGTTTTACTCAGGGCTGTAAATGTGTAAGATTCAGGCTGATGCCTGAGCAGCTGTGACAGGTGAAAAGTCTCCTACTTTATGGTGTCTTTATTTGACATATGCCATCATTTGGCTGCGAACGTACAGTAGTAAGAGCAGCAGCTAAAAAACTAGGGGGAAGGGAGGGGAGGCCTAGTGCCAGAATTTGTCTCTGCTGCTCGTGCACAGTGTGAGAGGAAACATGAGTGTCGAGGCTGCATTTCATTTCCTCTCACAGACGTTCTCTGTTCCAACTCCAAATTCCTCGCCAGCTGTCATAGTCTCTGTTTATATTCATGAATTCAATCTGAATGTTTCAGAGATTTTCTGTCAAAACAGAGGTGAGGCTGCGATGCCGGATACCTATCCGCTTTAATAAAAGTCTGCCCTGTTTGCTTATTTAGCTCCAAGCTTTTGTTGTCAAAGCAGACTTACCGCTGACACAATTGCATGTGATTTTTCATATCCGTTCCTCTTTTCAAATGAGTGCTTTACATGCAGGGGGAGTTATACGCAGCTTTCAGGTTTTAAAATGACTCATTCTTTGATCAGTAGCTGTCATAGAATTATTTGGTGTGTAGTGTGTGCCATTTTCTCTTAAAGCATTAATCTGTAAGATCCTTGTACAATTGATCCTTGATACTCGAGAATTATTGCTGTTGTAATTGTAATCAGTGAAGCCAATTATGTGACTTTAAAATCAAGTTTATTACCCCTCTTGATAATTAAAAGTCAAAGGCTCTCACTCCCTATTTGCATTGTAGTCACTTTCCGCCATTTTATTTTCAGTGTCCAAATTCTCAGTGTCCATAGCAGGAACACTAATATTTTTTTTCTAAAAATAACATTGCTGTGCCTTTAAAATGTCAGTAGTGATGCAAAATGATAATGATTCATATACGTGTCCCAAACTTCAATTTACTGCGCACTATAGAGTAAACTATAGATTGTGTTTTATCAAAAGATGTGTTCAGACAGAGAGTGAGGTGAATCTTAGATGTGGCACGATTGCATACAAAGTCAATGGAAAGACGTAAGTATGCAGCGTGAACTGAGCAAAAAGTTCTCCTTGGGTATTGTGAATCTACGTCATTAAAAGTAACTAAGTACATTTACTCAAGTACTGTTCTTAAGTACAATTTTGAGGTACTTGTACTTTACTTAAGTATGTCTATTATATGCTATTAATACAAAATATTATCAAAAATAGATGATTTATTATACATTAAGCTACCCAGCTTATATAGCTGTCAAAATTGGCCCCATCTACCAGCTGCAATATGAAAGTAATGTTACACATGACTGCATCAATAATTATAATCCACTTATATAATATGTTATATATATATATATATTTTGCTAACTTGTTAGCAAACAGTTGCTTATTTACACATCCAGCAGTTACGGAGAAACATCATTTATTTGCATTTAGTATTAGTATTCACTATTATTTGCTATAAAGCTCTGTAAAGCCGAGGGGAGCTGCAGATTTGGGTGATAATTCTCTGTAGGTTCATCAATACGAGTGACCCCTTTTACATTGTCGTATTATTTTCCATTCGTCATTCCAGTCATTCGATACATTTTTATTATTAAATTATCGATTATAGCTGCTTTAAGTTAAATATATGAGTACGTCTTCCACCACTGCTGGAGGGAAATAACACAAAGAACTACATTTACACAAATAACACGAGGAGAAAATTAGCTTTGTGATCTGGCTGAACATAACTTAACACATCGGCCCAAAACCCCCCATAGGTGTTATGTTGGGTTGGGAACTGGTCAGCCAGGTCGAAATCTTTATACACACAGAGCCTGCGATGACATCTGCATGGAAGCATCTGCATTTCTTATGTTGTTTCACTCATTTATTCAGGTTTTTCCTTTAATTTGTCATCCACCTGCACATCGGCTTACATTATAAGGCTGTTACAGTGTGTGTTGTGCTAGCAAACAGGTGCCTGGTTCCACATCAAGCAGACACAGAGCAAAACTCTCCTTGGAGAAGGTTTTTCTGGCCACCTGTCGAATTTAAATCCAGTATTTAAATTTCTCACACTTCACGTGTGCGTCAAACTGAGAGGCCCACTTTTAAAACAGGCTTCTCAAAGGCAGCTGCCAGCCGCCCAAAGCAGGCCCATGCATTATTCATGTTCATTTATCCAACCTCCCATCTCCTTATCATGGGTTCATCACACTTTCACTACTGCTCGCTGTACGATGAAGGAATGGGAGTATAGTTCTGTATAGTATAATGTCAGATGGATAAGACCTCATAGGCATTTAAAACCATCCTTTGGTGACAGGTCCTCCGCTCAAAATCAAGTGTGTATTTTTGACTACAAGGGTCATCAATTTGGCAAACATCAGAAATTCAGCTGAAGAAGAAGAGAAACTCAGTTGTACAATGACTTTTTTTGCCATCTCCAATACAATCGCACCACCAAAGAAATTAGCATAGTTAAACTGGAAGCGTATCAAGTGTTGCTTTTTTTTAGAAGATCATCCAGCGGTTTTGGCTTTTAATACAAAAAAAAAAGAAATTACTGCCATAGGCTAATGAGCCGATGGCACATCTAGCGCTGGCTAGCCGCTGGCTAACTAGCCATCGGCAACTCTTCTGCATAGGAAATGCATCATTTTCTGTGCAATAATGCATCATTTCCTGTGCATTCATTAAATTAGCATAGCGGGAAAGGCTCTTGCAAAATGCAAATACATTGTGTTGTTGAAAAAAATGCCAGTGAAGTAAAAAAGATGCCATTTTTCATAAAATAATCTTAAGGATAAACACCTTTAATCCTCTGGATTAAGTACTGCTTCCATGTGTGCGACTTTGTATATGTGTGACAAGAGGATAAGAGCATGCTTTGGCTATCAGAATAATGTGTTTTGTGTCGAAATAGAACAGAGTTAAACCACATCAGAAACTGGCTCTTTTAATTACTCTGTGCACGATGTGTGTCTATGTGACTTAGTGAGTGTGTGTGTCTCTCTGTGTGTGTCAACTAGCAGTGATGCATGTAAGGTATTTAGAGAAAAAAAATCCCAGCATTGATAATTCATTACTTCAAACAGCCATGTTTAGCTCAAAGGAAAGAAGTTACATGGATCTGGAGATTAAAAAAATGAAATGGCAGCTTCAGTGGTGCCATGCTATTGTTCCGAAACCCCAATAGTCTGAAAAATGTCCCTTTGCTCCGAAAGCCCATAGCTCTGAAAATACACACTCTCCCTGCAGTTGTTAGTTCAGCGTCAGCCGGCCCTGTCCATAATATGCACGATAACCTTTCCTTTGATTCAAAGCACTCCTTGTTATATCCTTCTTCTGGTTTGCTTTATCATCTGCAGCCACACAGAGCAGTCAACAGGCTAACAATGTAAAATGTCCCTCTATGTTTTCTGAGAGAGAGAGAGGTTGTTGAGAATAGCCACAGGAAACTCCACACTAGCACTTGATGTGTTTTGTGCGTTCCCTCCCACACACACTGCCTGCACACCTGTGGTCGCCAAGGCAACATCTATTCTGACCCCCCACACCCCCCACACCCCCCTTATTCGACAGGGGAAATCAGACATCCGAACGACTGTCTTCCTCCTCCTCTCTCCACCTTCCTCTCAGCCAGTGGCACAAATTCCACCCTCCATTCCCCTGTCTCCCTGGGGCAGATGAAACCTTAAATGGAGGTTTAATGAAATCTCAGGGATTGTCCTGTGGCTTGATCACTCGGGCTCCCCTCGCATGGGGTGGTTCCCCCTTTTCAGCAGTGCATTGGAGAGAAGGAGCACAGTCACTAATTGCAGGGCCTCAGGACAAGCAAGGGAACGGAAAAAAGGGAGGGGGAGAGGATGAAAAGAAAGATAAGGAAGAAAACTCCAAAAGGAATAGCAGCACATGTTTCTAAAGGTCACATGTGACATGCAGAGGCACGCTCATACATGCACATGTACGCACACATATATGCTCTTGTACAACTGCAATCAATGATCCTACCAACAACCAGTCCCCTGTGGTGCTGATTGTTAAAATAAATATTTAATTAGCACAAGTTAAATTAAAACACTGACAGTAGGCGGTGCTGCTGTGGATCATTGACGCTCGGGTAATTGGGATCTTCCAGAGCAGTTTGAAACACACAGCTATTGTGTGTGTATTTGCATGGGCTGTGTGTGTGTGTGTGTGTGTGCACGTTTAGTCTCCAGCATGAATAGATCAACAGGCTGGAAGCCATGCACAGCACCAGTGTACTGCTGGAGTAATTGTTGATCATCACATAAGGCACAATTAAAGAGAAACTATAATGAGTAGATAAACAAAGTTTATTTTTAAATTGAAACTTGTTGAAATGTTATTGCTAATGAACTGCTGCTGCTTTGGTGCATTTTCAATTGTGCAACAGTTTTCAGAGAGTTCTCCAAACACAGGCGTACTGTTATCACTAAGTTTCTATTAAACATATTTTGTGCAACCAAAGTAAACTAAAATAGCTTTAAATCTTCTTCTTGTGGATCTTGTGCACTTAAGTTTGTTTTTGAAACATCTTAAACTGAACTCAGATTCTTTTTATAAAAAACATCATGAGTAAAAAATAAATGTCACCTTAATCTATTAACATGGCTAAATTGTAAAATAATACATGGTCTATATCTGATGATTCTTAAGTAGTTTTTGCTTTTTGGTCTAATACACAGTATTTGTGTTGACAGTGTCTGTAGGGATGTGTTGTCTCTGTCCATGGTGCTGAAAAACACAGCTCATGACAGTGTTTTATTTGACTTGAATCACAATTTACCCATGGAACCTCGCCATTGTATTTAACAGGAAGCCAGAGGAAAAAATAAGATGCAATTTCTAATATTAAAATACAAATAGGGCTGAATCCAGCAGTATTCAATGGGTGTAATTATATGTATATACGGTATATAGTGTGTACATAGCACCATACAAAACCCTAGGTAACTCTTTCTAACTAAAGGAATTCATTTGCACCAACATTACTCCTTTAAACATCTACCTCATGACATTGAACACAAAAACTCAGCATTTTGTATAACCTTGTATAAATGCAAAGGACAAAACAACATTTCCTGTTTTACTCTTCTTTTGGCTATTTTGTGTTTTTTTTCCCCTTTACATATAATTTTCCTACATGGCCTGACGCTGTTGCTGTACTGCATACAGTGAATAGTCCGGCCATTAAGCAAGTGCTACTTTTATATGCAGGTAATGAATCGATTACATCAAATAGCCATTATTTATCATACTCAATCTCAATTAATGCCTTTACCATATCTGCTAGTAGACCCCATTGGTAGTGTTCAGCCCATTTCCAAATGAAGGAAAAGCAGATAATGTTTCAGCCCAGTAAACCTAGGAATTACATCAATATTGGACAATTATGCCCCTCAGGATTTACATCCAATTCCAGTGTTAAAATGAACAAACGATTGTTTTGTACCAACACTTTTGCGAGTTCGATTCGTACCGGGTCTGGACTGCACTGCCTCCAGGAAACCTCCATGTTCTCGCACTCTAAAGTCTGACACTGATAAAAGCTCTCACCTTTTCCCACCTACTCGGCTTTTATATGTTACCAAACTAACTTCCAGCGATCAGTAGTGGTAGCATTACCTAAACAAAGTTACAAACTAAATCAGTACTGTGAAAGAGACAGTTTAGCTTGCATTAAGCAGTGCAGGGTGATGACTGACTGACTGACTGACTACACGTTTTCCCCTCTGGGCTTACCGTAGATGTATGTGCTTGCTACTACTCATATCAACCTGACTCGACTGCTGCTGATACTGTTGTACATACTCACTGGCCTCCACACTTTCTGTACATGCCATACTGCAGCCCGTACGCCAAAGAATGCCGAAGAGGCCACTTTGGTGCTTCGGGGCTCGCGGGATGTGCCAGTCAGACAGTAGAATCAGAACTTGTTAGCCCATTAGCCTGTGGAACCATGATCTCTCCCTAACCTTAACTATACCATTGTTGCCATGCACAGACATACTAGAAAGCAAAAGTTTTAAATACATTGGCATTTGAATTTAACTGAACATTATCCAGGGTTTTGCTAAATTGTCTGAAATCAACATTCCTGTCTGGCCTTAGAGTTGGTATTTTCCCACATCTGTCAGCTGATCCCCATTGGTGGTGTACATCTGTATGGTGGTGCAAATGAGCTATAATAAACATCGGCAACCCATTTTCAAATGACAGAATGACAGCTAATATACATTATAACACAGTATGAAATTTAGCAGTCTGTCCTGATTCCACAAAAAACCACACATATTATGCATATTATGGAGCACCTTGGTTAAATAACTCTTTGACAGGTGAAACTGGAAGTCACACAAAACACCCTCACAGAAAAAGATTTTGACTATTTGGAAAGAAGAACACGAAATAATTGATGGCATTGAAGCCAATTACACAGTGATAATAAACAGTGAATTCCCGGCCATATATCCTCAATCATTTAAAATGTGTATACTGTACTTGTATCATTCTCCAGGTAATTAAAGCTGACCTGCTCTTCTTCCTGCGCTCCTGATGATTGGACACAGCGTATGATAGGCTAACCTTGGTGCTCATCAAAGCGCAGCATCTGTTCAAGCCCAAAGCTATATTAGTGTGTTTTCCCTCTCCATCCCATTGGTGCCGGCTTTAATTAGCAGAGCCAGGAGAAAGAGATGACTTACCTGTCAACCTCTGCAAACATTATTATTATTTGGAGCTTTGCTATTTTACCCTCTATGCAAAACCTTGACTCTAATACATGCCTTAGGAGTCTGCATGCATTCCTTTTCATGTTTGTATAGATTTATTGTAGTATTAGTGCTGTAGAGTTATTGTAGTGAGTCTTGGTGGCTGCGTGAGTATGAGGCACAAACCTATATATAAGCTACTCAGACAAAAACATACACTACTCATTCAGGTATTAACACGCTTCTCACGACACAATGGGATGCTACTGTGTTTGCAGCAACCAGTAGCAGGCCAGAGAAAACAGAAACAGCACGCAATGAAAGCTAATCAAAGATTTATTTGGCTAGGTAATTTACATCTGATTACTGCTGTGATTTCCTGAGTTAAGAGGATGATTTCTGAAGTTTCACCTCTTATTTTTCCAGCAGATCGGGGTGCCAGCCTCTTGTTATGCAGCCTGTGTGAATGATGCCATCTGCTCATCATCATTTAAATGTTTTTGTCTGAGCCAATTATGTTCATTAAGAATGCTAGACAGATCTGAGGGCATGCGGTGTGCCAGCCATCACGTCCATGTCCTGGACTAACCCCTGAAGTCATAAGAACACACACACACACGCAGCCGATAGACACACTCACTTTTACCTAAATGTAGTCATGCTTCATTTACTATGAATACGTTGATGTGTTGGCTGAAATGGTTTTGGAAAAACAGAGATGTGAAATATTTTAATTATGTATGGTGTGGCACTTTCTGTTTCTGTGTGTGTGTGTGTGAACACACACACACAGAAACAGAAAGTGCCAAATCAGGGTCACCTTTTTTCACCAGGAATAAATAAGCAAAATAAAAAAATACTTGTCTATGACTCATTGACAAAAATATCACACAAATATTAGGCTACAAGACCTCTCTCTCTCTCTCTCTGTCACTCACACACACACAGAAACAAACACAAAACATCAGTAGTTCTTGGGTTTGGCATCGGGCTGCTTGTTTAAGATGTGGAGCGGTGTAATGTCGGTGAGATCTGTAGCAGGGATAGATTTCATTTAGATAAAGCTTCTGCACTAGCTGCCGAGTTAAATGTATTTCAGGTGATAAAAAAGAGCTAATCTTCTCCTCAAAGTCTCTGCTTGCCACGGAATTTGAATGAGAATAGAGTTCACTCTGGAGTATTGAGATATGCATGTATTTGTCCCCTTGTCTGTCTGGTTGTGTCTGTTTTTCACTGTCTGTGTTTCTGTATCTGCATGTGTTTTTTGGGGAAGAGCACTTTGATGCCCATGGATGAATAATACTCTTATTCAACTTCTGTCTCACTGACTCTTGTCTTTATCGGCATATGACATCTTTTCCTTCCCCTCCACACACTGCAACATGCAGCACCCCTTGTCACAATGTGTAGCCAGGAACGGCAGGAGAAGGACCCAAATGCAGACAGTAGAAGTTCCAAAGATTTATTTTAAACGCTTACTTGTTGATACAGGTAGGCAGGCAAACAAGAAGGCAAATCCAGGTGTGGGAAATCACAAGAGCACTAGAAATTAGTTCAACACAGGAACAACGCACGAAGAGCACAGAACCCATGACAATGACCCAACAGAGAACAAAGGAAAAGGACAGGTATACACAGGGAAAGGCTAACGAGGGAATCGGGGGTAGGTGCGCAAAGGGGAGCAGGTGAAGACAATCAAGGACAGAGACACGAGGGCAGGAACACACAGGAAACAAGAGACAAGACTTCAAAATAAAACAGGAACCTGAACACATCTAACTGAACCATGACACTCCCACGCTGACTTTCCCCCTACTTTTCTTTTCGAACTTATCTGTGTTGTCGTCATCTTTGTTTGGAGTTGTTTTTCTTTACAAATAGTTTGATTCACTTTCAGGCACGATGACAAGGTAAAATAAGATATTTGAGCTTGATCTTATTGTAGCTTTCTGAGGTTGTGTCCGGACCAACGAATCCAACGGGTCAGTTCTTCTCCCCCGTACAGTCCTAGGCATATAGATGCAACTATTGTTCAAACAGCAGATGCCTTTATGTTCTGCATACATGCTTTATTAACTCTTTGCTTTGAATTCCAGAATGAATTTGAGTTTTTTGACAGTAGATTTTTATTAGTTTCACACATCATCCACACAGAATGGGAATTATAAATGCAAGAAAAGAAGAGAATGAAATAAGTCAGAAGAAAAAACAGAGAAAAGGAAAAGAAAGAGACAGAATGGAAGGAAGGATATGGAAGCCGAGAACGGCAGTGCTTGCAATTATTTTTTTAATGCTATTATCTCGAGATCACGAGTTAATTATTTCGTTATCTCGAGGTAACAAAGCTCGTTTTCTCGTGATAACAGGTTAGTTTATCTCATAATCTTCTCCTTAAATGACAAGGACTGATCTGAATGTTAGCTCGAACAGAAAGACATAATGTATTTTCTGCCTGTGTTAGACTTTGAGTGAAGTAGAGTCTGATGCCATGATCAATAATGGGTACTCCTTGATCTGACATTTTCAGCTTGAATCAGTTGCTACAGTTGTCAAGACGCCATCTATGCATGCTGGCATGGCACTCCTGATCTCTGATAAACATTATAAGTAAGCTAATAAGGGTTGTTTTCTTGTGATAACGGGTTGATTATCAGGTAATTATATGCACATTTCATTTCTTGGAAAGTCATAACATCATTGTGCTCTCTAGGGAAGTATAAGGTGGAAGGTTTTTTATAGTGAGAATACAAACTTTTGAGATGATTCGACATACAGTAGGATGTCTGAGAATGAGCAGAGGTAAATGATGATGTATTACAATAGGAAATAGAGGTTGTGGCTGATGACCTTCAAGGATTGAATCCACAGTACAGCTAATCAGCCTGATATGATGTGACAAAGTTCTGGACAGATGTTAATAAATAAACATCAGTCAGCAGTAAAGTGGAGTGCTGTGAAGTCACTGCTAAACATGCTCTGGGTGGGGAAAAAAGCAAGAGAGAGTCCAGAGAGAGAGAGAGAGAGAGAGAGAGATGAAGCAATAGATACTTGGGTGGAGGCAGGAGGTCAAGCAGAGGGAGAGAGAGATATATGGGGGGTAGAGGTGGTCTTTTGGGTCCGATTCTGCCGGTGTTCAGGGAGCGAGGGCAGCTGCATTCCAACCCCAGAGCACTGAAGCTGAACTAACGAGAATGTAATGGTCCTCCATCAAGCACTTCAGCAGCTCACCACTATGAGTACACACACTTATGCACACATATACACACACACAATAACACCTATTTTTTTTTTATACTTTTACTGTAAATACACATGTATGCCCACAGACCCATTTCAAGTTCAACCAAAATTCTAGGGAAGCAGAACTATGTAGAACATACGCACTAAAGTTCATATACAGTACATTAAAGCACATTAAAGCACAAGATTACAGTATATTACATCTTAAACAATGACCTACCTGGTAATTTATATCTTGTTAAACTTCTGGCTCAATACTGCTAAACAGACTGAAAATGGCTCATCAAGACCCAAGAAGATGTTCTTTTTATCCTAATTTCAATGCAATTTTAGCTAAGAAAGTGAGAGGTACTGTTAGTAAAGTCAAGTGCATACAGGCTAAAGCAGCATCTATTGCAAGTCTAGTTAGTTAATATCCAGAAAATTCATCATTTTAGACTAGAGGTTTGACCTGACTCTGTGTGGACATTCCTGATACTGTTGCCCTCATGGGATATTGCTGTTCTTGAACAAAAATGCATATTAAATCCTACTATAGTACACATGCACATGGATACACAGACATGCATACATACTTTCGCACATGTACATATACATTCCTGAATACATTTGCATACATTTAAAGAAAGAAAGGTGAATCAGGAAAATTGCAAAGTTAAATGTAAGTTTTGTGTTGTGAGTCTGGAACACGATATAATCGCGGCTTTGTTTGTACAAATCAAGTGACACATTAAATCAGATACAGATCTGTGTACCTTGTGTTACGGATAACACTAACCTCTTGTAATCAGTGAAAGCAGATATTTGCCAGAGTGGCCAATTACGACGACAGGATACATGTTAAACTTTACCGCACTGTAAGCATTTAATTAGGACATCCTCGACGGGTCCACCACACTTTAGCTCTGCCAATCTGACTAATGGTGAGAGATGAGCGCTAATGATTTTAACACACACTCATTCCCATGCACGTACACATACACTCATTCACGCTTTTACTGTCACCAAAGTCTACAGCAACAAGCACTGCGAATCCAGCCTGATTCAGTTAGGGAGGGATTAAGCAGAGCCGCTGATATGAAGGCATGTAATGTAATATTAAGCATCCGTGGTGGATGTGCTGACAGTGCATTGTGCAGGACCAGTGAACAGAGGGAAATACCTGGCGCCCTGACCTCGCTGGCATCCAATTGGTTGACACATACGTCCTCCAGCAATGAGTTCACCGACAGCTCATTGAGTCTCAAATGATGTGACACGATCTGGCAGGACCTGACTGCACAAGCTCTTATCTGGCTAGCCACACAGAGGAACACGCACGCGCGCGCACACACACACACACACACACACATACACACACACTCTTGAGACTCGGATGATCATTTGCCTGTAATTGAGACATGGAAGCTAATATGCACTAGAAGTATATACTGTATGTATCCACAAGATACAATACGTACAATATGTCTTTGTGCAAATGTTGCATGCAACAGCTGCCTAAAGTGCAGCCCTCATGTTGTTACATGCTTGATTAACTGATGACTCAAACCTTAAAAGGCTGGAGATGCTACTTGCCTTATAATGGACTCTGGCCCTCAGATTTCTTGCTGCTCTAAAAGGCTGATAGATAAATAAATAAACTAACGAGTAGCACATAAGACATGGGATTTATTACCTGTCCAGCTAATAAAATGGCTAAAGATATATAGACGCAGGAGAGAGTGAGATAAGGGGATGATGGGAGATGAGGGGCCGAGCGGAAAAAACACATGAGAAGCGGATTGCTGCGTCTGATAAATTTCCCTCCCTTCTTCGTCCTTCCTGCACACACACACACACACACACACACACACACTTCACTGTGACAAGTGCCTCAGCTTGTGATGTGTGTGGGTGTGCGTTTGTGAAGGAGTGCAGATATGCATGATGATACATGTCTGTCTATCTGTCTGTCTGTCCCAAGCATAGTGGGTACACATCCAGGCAACCATGACTTTTCAATATCCAAAACAGCTCCAACAGGCTTTTATAAACAAGGGGGGGGGGGTAAATTAAATTACGAAGCAATGTTCTGCCAAATGGACAAGAAATGGCTTGTTAGGCATTTTGCTGGTTATTTGCCGTTTGACCATTGCCTATGCACCAGCAAATTCCCAGGTGACAATGTCTGTTTCACTCAAAACTGTTATGTCCAATTACATGCCACAGTACTGAGGGGTACGTCCCTGCTCATTTACTCCTAATTACTCCTCAAACTCTTATTGTGATTGTGGCCAGATTTTTTTTTTTGCAAGGCTCCGCTTACGATTCAATTTGTTTTGTTGCCTCGACCCAAATAGACATGTTAAAATGCAAAAAAAAAAAGGTGACCAGCACCAAGAAATGGTACAGACATGTAAATTACTAATTTGGGACATTAAAAGACAATGCCACAGGGCTCAGCTGCTGAAAAAGGCAATTCCACTTCCATTAGGCTTCTGTCCTCTCTCCTGCAGTGAAGCGGCTGTCCTATCATTGTGCTCCTATCAGTGGCTAATTTAAAAAGAGGTATTACACTCAACTGTTTACCGGCTTGATTGAGACCAGAAGGCTTTGTCTTTCTCTTTGATGTCTCTCTCTCTCTTTTTACCTAGGGGGTGCTAGACCTTTAGCTAACCTTTCTTTCGCTTCACTCTCTCACTCCTCAGCCAAATAACAGATGACTTTGGTCCAAAAGATCGCACGCTCTCTCTCCCTCTCTCTGTATGTGTGCATGTTTGGTGACGACCCAGGCGATCCTAGCGGGACGCAGAGCAGTGTTATGTCATGAAGGATTTGAAGAGGGTTGCGGGGGGGGACATTGGATAAGCTTTGACATGGATGCTGACAGACCCACTGGCAGACAAAACTGAGTGAAAAGCAGAAAAAAATATTGACGTCAAGCTTTTCCCCATATGATGTTAGCCTGCTGTGATGAACACCGTCAGAACTGCCCTCTGCCTGTCTGCGTCTTTCATCTTAGCAGACATCAGCTGAGGGAGGGTGGAGAGAAAGAGAGAGAGAGAGAGAGAGAAAGTACACATGATGAGATGAAATTATGTCGGACAGCTCTGATGTTACGTTGTGGACAGCTGAAGCCACCTGTAGACTCCTGCAGAAACAGACAGTGCTGGATTTTACAGATATAAAACTAGACATGCACACCCCCTCACCTATGCACTATCAAGACTTTCAAGAGCCAGAATAAAAATCAAGGCTACTATTTTTTTTCTCCCACATTTTTTAAACACATCATAAAATATTTAGGATGTTTAAAAAAAAAGGGGAAAAAATTGTTATTTTGACATCTGTTGTGTAAAGCATATAAGTAAGTAGTGGCTATATCTTGGCATGTAGTCCATTTAACTCTCAGTTCAGTAAAAATTGTATGCATTAGGTGATGCTCTATCCTCATTTTTCTGTCAAAAAACATGTTCATTGTGATAAGTGGAAACCAGACAGATACAGGTTACCTTATTGAACCTTTTGTGAGCAATGGCAACATAAATTATATGTGTAATCATTTAGATTGTTCTTTCATTAAAAAAAGATGGCCTTATGTTAATCACAAGGTCCAATCCATTATGTGTTTCAGCCTTCTCATGACTTGGTGTGACATCATATAGTGCAGTGGAGAACCCCCTTCCCCCCACAACCTTTGACGTCGGAATCAGGGGGGTTCTGTCTCCAACAATATTTGTAACTTTCTCAAACTGACAATCCGATATTCACCACCACTTTACGCATGAAAAATCGATGAAAAAGACAATGCATTTCCTGTAGTTGTTTCACAATACAATCCTTCATGTACTTCATCTATGCAAAGTTTTTAACGTGGAACAAGAGTAGCAGAAAGTGATCGCTTCGAATTAGCAGTAACAGCAGAAGCTGTGCCAGTACTGCTCTAGGAGAGCACTCGACTTGGTGAAAATCAACAGATAAAAACAAACCTGTCAGCCCAAATGCTCTGCGATCTACTTGGAGCTCCAGGAGAAAGATAGACAGGTGTATTGTGACTGACAGGTTGATGACCCCTGCTGCAGACAAAATGTCAGAATGACTACTAGCTGCTGGTAACAGAAAAGCCAGATGTCCAGTGCAGTGAATCAGTCATTAACACATCATCATCATCATATTCTGTCTTCATAAAATCTATGAAACCCTTATAAAGCCTGATAAGAAATCAATGACTAAATGTTGTTTGTTTTTAAAACTGCTGCTAATTTACAATGCTGGTAGCAGAGTGTTCCTGAGAAACATCTATGCTTTGAGAGCAGCACTCAACAGAAAAAAAATAAAAATAGCTGGATCTCATGACGGTGAGCTGGACTGAGGATGAGTCCATATTGATTCCTGATGATGAGAAATGCTTTACATCATGTTTCATTTACAAATAATGTAGTCATAACTTTTATATTTGTCTTTGCCATTACTTGTTAATTACTGTCTGAATTACAAAGCGGAATCCCACCACCAACTTGTGTGCAATCATTGACATGTACTGTATAAGCTGATGACTCCCATACTAATTAGTAACCAAACACATGTGTTGTATGGCAGCTTTGTTGGCACTGCCATCGTGTCCAGCAGGCTCTGTAAATTGCTTGGGTAATTTTGGCCGGCATGTCAGTGTTTCAATGGTCTTATTAATAACAGTTGGTGGGACATGCCTGGAGTGTTTGAACAGAAGAAGACAGCGGGAAGGGTTGAAAAGGAGGATGCTGTATTATTATGGAGAGCCAAAGCCTCACCCCACTTCCTGGCTAGTGTGTTCCCCTGGCCCCTCTTCCACTATGTGTTTTTACATAGTGGGGATCCAGACATTGTTCTTTGTGGTACCTTTAACCTGTGGCAAGCACCAAAAGAGTACCACCAAGGATAGCCCTTATAGGGTTTGGGATCAGCTTTATTTCTTCTCCCCCTGTTTAGCCCTTAGCTTTAGGCCCCTGTTAAAGGTCTAAAGCTAAGCTAAGGCCCAAGCCATGATTTAATTGTGAACAAAATGGTAGCCCTGCCATCTAAATTCAAAAAGAGAACTGCATTACTAAATTTATTGACAGGCTTTTGATACACTGATTTACACAGACAACGCTCTTAATCTTAGCTTAACTAATGTTTAAATTAAACTGTCAAAACATGTATTATTAATGTAAAAGCATGAGCAACATTAAGGCCTGGACTTTTTAGGATTTTTTTAGGATATAATTAAGTAGTTTTAAGTTGGTTTACCCCTTTAAAGGTGCTCAAAGGTTCCCATAAAGGTACTTATTCCAATTTACCATAATCTTAATACAAAACATTTTTAAAGTACAATATTAAGGGGTTCTGTTTCCCAGTGAATGTACAGTAAGCAAGCAAAATTGCAAAAATGACCTCAGGCAACATAAGCATAAGATTAGGAAGTGCTCTAATCTAACCCTAACCCTAAACTGTAAACAGATGACAAAGCATAGAATATGGGAAGAAAAACTTGATATTAAAGTTTGAGCTTTTTAGATGACTCCCAATGAAAAAAATACACAGAAACCTGCCAGGAAATAGGGGTGGACTAAAGCTCCCACCAACACACACACACACACACACACATTATACAGAAATAATCAACCTGAAAGATAAACTGTGTGAGAATCCCTATCTAATCTGCTCGGTTCAATGGTTCCATCAGGACAGGAGTTCATTAGGGAATGTGAACTAAACAGCCGCTTAACAGGGGAAGATCTGATCAGAGACAAGCTGATATGATGTGAGTGCCCATAAGGGAGGTACAGATTAATCAGCAGGCAGAGACAAAATTCAGCTCAATAAAAGGTCCTGGATTTCTAAACAATGACCGACATTTATGGTACTTTAAATACTCAGCCTTTTTTTTGTGGGGTAAAGAGGAAAAAAGTAGACTGCACATCAATATTTTGAATCCCAAATCTAGGCAAGGGAAGTGCTTTTTCTTTCTGAAACTATTTTTGACGTGTCCTTTCACTGAATGTCCACTAATGACACTTACAACTTGGCAAGGCTAGCTCCTTCAGTGTGCAACCCCTTTTTTATGTTCACTCTTTTACTTGCTACTGCATTGTCATTGTCCTTGTGCTCAAATGGAGATTCAACAATAATGTCTCCTCCATTATGATTTAGCTTTTCTGTGGTGAGACAGATGGGAGGGATGCTTTTACTGTGCAAGTTTATGGTATAATATTTACCCGTAGACCTATCATGACTGTCATACAACTGCATGATCATTAAAATTCATTTAGGTGGAAGTCACAAAATGCTAACAACACCAATCTGTTTGCAATGAGGTTTTCAGTATTTTGAGACCTAAGAAAAGCTAATTATTATGCAGTTGTTTGAAAGTCATTAAGCGCTTATGAGGAGCTCTGTGAGGCTGTAGATACTGTGATGCTTTGAACTAAATACTAATGGCAGCATGCTGACAATGAAAATGCTAAAATGCGTTTGATACTGAGCAGGTACATGTATGTTTACCATGTTCACCATCTTAGTTTCACGTGTTAGCCTGCTAACATTGCTAACATTGTTAACATTTGCTAACTAGCACTAAACACAAAGTACAGCTGAGGCTGATAGGGGATGTCATTAGTTTTGATATTTGGTATTGAACACATTTAAGTTAAGGGATCACCAATGTCAGTTTGATACATTGTGTGGGAAATATGTCCCAAATACCAGTACCAAATTTCAGGCAAATTAATAGTTTTTGAGATATTTCAGTCTGGTCCAAAGTGGTGGAGCGACTTTGCCATCCCAAGAGCCATGCCACTAGAATAGCTAACAACACAAAAAAGGACCAAAACATAAATACAGTGTCTGCAAGTTTGTTCATTTAGACTTTATAACTTTTCGTTGTCAGCTGTGCCATTTTTCACACATGAAATCAGGTTTGATACTTCTAGGCTTTGATGCCAGAACCCCAGACAATATCATATTTCATCCACTGATCCAAAGCTCTGTGAACTGCAGTAGTGAGACACAGGTGTTATCGCTCTCTTTATCACACTCTGGCACATTAACATCCATCCAGATCTATTCTCATCCATACCCACATAACATCCTCACATTCACAGACCCTCTTATCCAGCTACTTTGTAAAGAACTGAACAGACAAATCCTAAGAAGTGTCTTTTGCAGTTTATGTATTATATTTATGTGTGATTATTATTATTATTAGCAGCTAAGATTAATGCATTTCCATTAATGTGAAACCAAAGTTCTGGTGTTTTGTCCAATTACCACAGAGGCCCCTTAACCCAAACAACATACTACATTAATGCATGAGATTAAGTTATCACCACAATGAACAAATGTAGAGAGCTCTCAGCATCTTCTAAAGCCAGGAAACTGAATGTGGTTCAGCTAAATGAGAGTATAGTGTATCTGGGCTAGGAATGATGTGTAGGGCTTTACTCCTTACTTTACTTTTCTCCTCCTCCCACAACCTGTTTTTCTTCAGATTCCAAGCTGGGCATCTCTTTATTTTTAATCGGTGGAATTTCCTTTAACATTAAGTCACTTTCTTATATCCATGATTACCATACATTGCTATTTGCTAATGCTAGCTCCCAAAACTCTTAACCCTTAACCTTGCAGGTCATCCTTAATCTTGCAGTTATGTGTGACATTTGATGGTTGCTGCTCAGTTAGGCTGCTAAATCCACAGATTAGATTATGCCCAAAAACAGTTTATGTCTGTATAATCTCAAATGTAAACACAAATGAAAAACGCACATATTTTATCATTTATTGAAAAATGTGCAACACGGCATAGGTGGGTGGGTACGGGTGCGTGGGACACAGGCCTGACCTGAATAATTCCACTCATATTTACAGCTATGATGACAAATAGATCTGGAGAGGCTCTAGCTCCGATAAATGCAGCAGGATGGCTGAAATGCTTCCCTCAGTCTAGCACCAGTGAAAATATAGAAGGAGATGGAGTGGTTTTACACATATTATGTAAACCTTGGAGGGGATGAGGGAGAAGACTTTGAGAGGAAAATATATTCTAGACAAAGAGAGAGAGACTGTATATGATTTGAGCGTAGAGAGGAATTTCACCTTGAGTGTCCACAGTTAAAGAGCTTTAAATGACCCTCTTGTTTTTGACCGGGCAGCTCATTACACGAGTTTCCTTCATTGCACCTCTTACCCTTCCTCTGTCCCTCCCTTCTTTCTTCAACCCTTCCTCACCCCACCTCTTCCTTCAGCACCTTCTTTCTTTCTCTTTTTTTGCCGCTAATGGCTTGTGCGCTCCTCTCACCTCTGATTGACGGACAGCAGACCTCCCGTTGTCATGCTTGTTAAGCCCATTAAGGCCGGTAATCACCGGCTGCTCTTCAGGCGCCGTCTGCACACACCGGGCTAAGAGGGTCGGCTGTGTCGCTGCACAGTGCAGACACACACACACATACGCGCACTCTGAACTCTGAAAACAGGGGCAAACATCTAGCCTGCACAATGTGTCATTTTTACACTTCAGACATGAAAGTGATATCAATTACCTCATCCAACTCTCTGCAAGAAAGCAAATAAGCATTTTCCTAAAATGTCAAACTATTCTTTTAAAACCTGTATGTTTGTCTGACTGACTGTTTCAGCTCCCAACTGACAATAAGATCCAGGTTGTGTGAAACCAGAATTTACCTTAAAAAAATACACATACAGTCACCTGTATTAAATATGCCTGTGCCAAATCTGTACATTTTGCTCTAAATCAGCCAAAGCATGTTCTGGCAGACACATACACATGCATTTGAGCATGCACATGCTAAGAATACATTCACCTGACCTAATTTCCAAGGTTGAGAATGAATTTAACAAACTGCATTTATAAGCAGGTACGTTCAGAAAGGCACATTAACAGCTCTAGGCCAACAGCACACAAGAAGGAAGCTATATTCTCTCAAAGTTTGTTTGTTTTTTGATCATTCCCTGAAGTGGTAGTTAGTCGGCACCTCATCTAACTGTTCCCACAGTCGATTTGTCCTTGTTTTGTTTGTCCAATAACACAATGTGATGGGGATTTTTTCCCAATCCCTCTGCCCTACAGTTTAATTAGAAGTCGCGCTGTGAACACTCTTGAATCTTGTGCATTGTTGCTCCTTGTCTGTAATTGCCTTTGCAGGTGTTTCCAGCATCCCCAAAAAGTAAAGGGGGTCTGTGGGGGCGCGTTCATTATCCCAACACACTTTGCAACTGTTTATAATGGCTCGCCTGCACCTGTGCTGTTACTTAGTGATAAGTGACTCAAGAGCATTAGCTGTAATAATGAGCTGTTTCCTTGCTTTACTCTCTGTTCCCTTCTCTTTTCTTCGCCTCTTGCCATCGCTTCTAGGTTGTTTACTTTCACCCAAAGCCAGAGGGTTAGTCAAAATACTTAGTTAGAAACAGCATGTTATGTGTTTGTATGACAGATCAGTAAAAGGACACTTTCAGCAGCATGAAACCCACCATTTATCATAGAGGCATTGGCAAATGTACTATAAAGCCTTAATTAAAGCTCATTAAAACACAATGTGTGTTTGAATGCAATGTGAAATGAGGTGCCGATTAAATCACCTAATTTTCAAACAGCTCCAAGTGACTGTCAAGAATAGGACGAGAAGACCAGTTGATCGGTTCCAGCTCTTCCATTATGTACACTGTGTTTCTTTTCTGTGGAGCTAACATGAGAGTCTATTAGACACCCTATTATGCACTGTCTTCAGTATAAATCTAAACTAAGAGATGAGAGATGAGTCCGAGGGAGGCTTAATGGACGCCTGCTGCCCATTGTGTTTGGGTGTGTGCTTTTGTGTGTTCTTCAAGTGTGTGTACATTGACTCCACTGTATTTGCAGCTACATTATATTCAAAGCTGTTCTGTGTGCCCCCTCATATTTGTGTTATAAAACCCTTTTAAGTATTCATGAGACTGTATTTCTTATAAGGGGACATGCAAATATTCAGATATATTATAAAGCATACATCTAAAGTAGATTAAGATATAGTGTGAGGACTATTTGGGGATTGTGTGTTTCAATTAGAACCACAAGCCAAAGATCAAACACCATGGGGAGTGTGGACACATCTTTTTAAAGGCGGTGATGAAGGATGTGGTGTGAGATGAGAAACAAAGAGACAGTGGCTTTGGTTAAATGAAAGGGAGGAGGAAAATAAAGAGGGAAAAAAAAGAAGAACCTTGAGGAAATCAAGCCACTTAGAGAAAAACAGGAACTGATGAAGAGAGAGCAAATTGAAGGTCGGAGCTTCATTTAGACTTCAATCTGCTACATCGAAAAGGTTGTAGGCGCTGCAATTACCTGGCATCTAGAGTGGGCTCCAAAATCCCTGACATCCTTGATACTGTAGTTCAGAAACCTGAGCACTGAGAAAGGTGAATGTCATTAAAATGGTAATTGTTCTGAGCAGATTTTGATATTTGCTATGTACTCTCTCATTCTCTAATTAAAGGGTTCATGATTGCAGGTCTCCACCTCTGTTTCAAACTCTTTAATCCTGTATGTTCCCATGTCAATTTTAAGTAGCTCACATGAAGATGAGTCACACCTGTCTCCCATGTTTCAGTATCCAATCTTAGCACTGCTTGTTATATTATTGTCCACAACCTTTTGGGGAATCAGCATTAGTCATAAGGCTGCTGCTACAAGCTCAGTCTGATCTGTACAATTTATATCTTCTGTTGTTTAGTAAACTCCAATATTGACTTGGTGTCCCACTTCAGACACCTTTATTGACTCAACTGCTCTTGATTAAGAATCGGTTACGTCCTGAGACTTTGAGTCTCACTGAGCCCAAAAGCCGTACAAAACAGTTTTTCATCCACTCAGAAAGAATAAATCCTCCTAAAAAAGTATTTGGTTTGGTAAAGCTACACTTCTGTCTATTAAAACAGCATCATGGATTAGGTTTTGATAGTATTTGCTTGTCTTGTTCTGGGGAGACCGCACAGAAACCTTAATAAGGCCAATGTTAAAAGAAGCAGAGGGAGAAAATTACCTTAAAAATACACTTCATGCATCAAAGTATTTGAGGGTTCCCTTTAACCTCTTGTGAAAGTCCACCAGTAAGCTGTTTTCTTGTTTGGGTTTGCATATGGAAGATGTTTAATGAAGGTCAGGACTTCTACAGTCCGGATCCAGACCGAACTGGAAATCACTCCGGACCAGACTACGTGCCACTTATTAGATAGATGTAGAGATACATCTTCTTGTGTTTGAGTGTTGCTAGTGTGATTGAACATACCCATGTACCAGTACTTGTGAGTGCGCTTGCGTGTACAGTATGTGACACCGGTTGCAGACTGTGAGACTACACTGAGCCACCTGCGTTATTGTTACTAGAGTTGTGAAGTGGGGGGGAGCTGTTTTGGGCGCCCCCTAGCTCCAGAAATAAAATCTCCATTCATTTTCTCCATAGACAATGTTATGTGACTGACTTGGAGTACTGGGAATGAAAGTCTCCCAGTTGAATCAGTACTAAAGATCAACAACTGCGTTAGAAAATAGGTGGTCTGTTACATGTACCCGAGTTTTGCTCACAACTGCAACGACAAAGCGTTTTCAATCCTCTACCGCGTTGATTTGCGCCTCTGATTGGCTTCTTCTCCATAGCAGCGGTATCAAAGGCTCATGGGTATTTTAGTACCTAGAGCGGTCTGCCATGCCAAAATGAGGACCTACTTTGTTTGATCCGGGTTCTTTAAACTAGGGCTGAGCAATTCATTGAAATATTATCGAAAGAGCTGCAATTTTTAGTGTCACATATCATTATAAATCAAGCATTATGGTGGTACAGAGATGCCCCGGCCAACAAATCATATTCTCCAGACATAAGGGAACATGCTTGTTTGGTACAGACCCCAGCAAAAATCATAGTTCTTATAATTTTTTCAGTAAAAATGAAATTCAATAATGACCATTTGCAATAAAATCAGGACTCATGGAAAATTGCAAAGCTGTCAAAATAATTGCAACATGAATTTTTTTGCATATCATTCAGCCCTACTGTAAACATCAAGTTCTTGTGTGAGGAACATTATGTCTCTCTCTCCCAAAGCACACAATGAAAAACAAAACTCTAAACTCTGACCTCATCAAAATACTGAGCGAGCAACTCTTTCATTGACAACAGATAGAAAATGTTGAGGACTGTCTTTGACAGTGATTTTCCAGGGATGTGACATATTTCTGAAGAAATTACAAAAACACTTACGCAAACCTTCTATGCATGCAGAAAATTAATTCAACTAAACTGTCTTGAAGTGTCCAGTTTTATGGGAATAACACACAGATTCACTGTAGAGTATCACTGAGTGGTTAAACTTTAATGAATAAACTTAAATCTTGAAAGCAGTGGATGGACTGCTTTGGATATGAAAAAAGTCACATTCATTAAATACTTTGATATGGAGGACTTATGTTCTCAAACACTGGTGCAGCTGTTCTCACACACTCTTCTGTGCAGCTGCCCTCTTGAGGGATATGAAACACTGAACATGTAACACTGGCTTTTGTCAAATTGCAGATGAATTGTGTTCTGTTGTGTTCTTGCAATCCATACACTCCATAACATACACTCTAAACTTTACCATAGCAATTTATACACACAAGTATACCTAAACGCGCACAGCCCTTTAGGCTTTAAAGACATGCAAGGAATGGCTTGATGCTTCCTCTCATCACAGGTGACCTTATGCAGCTACTGAGAAGTGAGCGAAGCCTTGATTAGGAATGCCTATGCTTGTTAGCCACAATGTCTGTCTGCTATTCTGCATCCCACACATTCTAATCAGATGTTCACACACGTACACACCCATATGCAACTTACCATGGCTGATTATTATTATGCGCGACGACCCCCACACCTTAACAATCAATGTGAAACTTCCCTTTTCTGATGTTTGCTGTCAATATTAGCCGTTAATGAGTTTCTTCTGTCTTCAGTTCTGTAAACAAAGTGAATACTGTAGTAAAATGCTCAGTGTCACATTCATAAAGAGGACTGTAGTCAACAATAAACCTTTAAAGGTGGCACCCTTTGCAATGATGGGTCCAGTATGGATCTTTTGTTGCTTGAGTACATACTGGGATGCTTAAATCCAATAGAGAGGGTTTGATCCCTGCACTGAATTCAAACATGGTAAACAAGATAAAAATGAAAATATGCAGGTTGGTAGAAAACATTAATCATTCAAAAATGATTTCCTTTCATATTCTGAAGCAGACTCAATGCTATCTAAAGTATTTTAGACCTTGTCCTCATGTTGCCTAAGTTCAAGTCTGGATTTCAAGTACTTAGATTAAAAAGTTGAACAGGTACTGTATAAGAATTATGGATGTATTGGCTGTTGATTCCTTGAATGCTATAAAAAAAAATCTACAACATCCCAGTCATTAACTGGATATGATACATGACAGCAATCGTTCTCAAAACGGGTATATCAAATATAAGATTGAATGAAAGTCAACCATAGTTCTCTATAAACCTTACCTAATAAACAGAATGTCAGTCATAGCTTTCTGCGAGACGAAAGGGAAAGACAACATATGCCTCACAAGTCTAATTTCTCAGTAACACTGGATTTTTCTTCTTTGTACTTTAAAGCCCTTTCCTCTTCTTTGAGCTGGCATGCAACAAATTCCACAGCATAAAGAAGAGTGAGATCCCATATTGAATTCAGGATTTGGTTGTCCACAAATCATATCAGATGGAAGATTTAGAGCTCGACAGACTGGAGCTTGCTACTGATGACATCCTGTGTTCCAGCTAAACCATTACTCTGGACTCAGTATCGTATTTCAGATAGGTCTGGCCACTGTGCTAATTGTCTGCAACTCCACATGCAAGTTGATCCTTTTTACTGTGTTCATGAGAAAAGTTCATCTGACTTTGTAAGTGTACATGTTCTGATGACTTTGAGTTCAAGAATTGTGACATACTGTATGCTGGTCTGTTTTTAGCCATGCAAGCTGCATGTCACTTGGGATGGCGATGTTGGTCTGTCAGTTGTTCAGTGGGTCCATCGTTGGTATCCTAATGATAATCCTATATAATGATCCTAATCACTTTGGTGATCTGTTGACTGTTCCTCTATAGCACCATCATCAGGTCAAACTTGTAATTTGTTCAGTACTTGTGATTTATGACTTAATACCTACAAAACCAATGTCATTCCCATGATTCTTAGATGTAGTTTATATTTAGTGCTCATTAGCAAATGTTAGGATGCTAACATGCACTCTAAGATGTGTTAGCATTATGCTCCCAGCACCACTGTGCCTACAGCCCTTATAGTAAATATAGCTAAAGATGGACCACGCATCTCCACTTCTTCCCACCATACAAAAATGAAGCCAAAATATCCTGGATACGGGAGCTGCCATCTTGCCCTGGTGACGTCATTTGGAGCCAGAGTCTGCGCAGTAATGATCTGCGGTGGAGCCGTGGTATTGAGGTCCCACCCATACACCCACTCGACTCAATCGTGAGCACACCACAATCAAATCACAGTTGTCAATCATGACATCACACCCCCTTTTTTTAGCATCAAATAATAAAATTAATTAAAACCAAACTTACTGAAAAAATGAGCACTTGAACATAAATCAGCGTGATAAGAACTACCTAAAAGAACAGAAACCATTTTCGGGAAAAATGTATTTGACGTGTACTTTGATTTTTCAGTTTGGCCCATGTCCCATCCGTTAACATGGAGGGGGTGGGATTTATGACCGATACTGCAGCCAGCCACCAGGGGGCAATTGAGATGTTTTGGCTTCACTTTTGGGGAGCTGTCATGTAGTGTCTATGGCACAGCCTTATGGAGCGTGGCTGTAGACTCTTACTCTTGTTGAATGTGGGAGACTATAGAAGTTAGTTATCATTTACTATTTGCTCTTTCTCAGTTTGCTACTAAGCATGATCTTAAAATACAGAAAACACAGTCATTTTTGAAGAGAGGCAAAAATTTGTTGTTAGTTGCTTTACACCACTTGTGTTTTGCTTACTTAACTTCCCTAAAACACAAAGACACTAAAAGGCAGTAAAAGTTGTTCCACCCCAGTTGCAACAAAACTACCAGGAGGAAATGTCACTCAAGCACGGTCTATATACGCCCACCCAATCCTGAGAAGAGATCTAATCAGCCAAAATAACTGAACACCTGGGTGGGTGTAATATGGGACTATAATAAAAATCTTGTTTGATTATTCATGATTTATGAGTGCTGGTGTATTTTTTGCCTCAAAACAAATGATAAGCAGCAAACATTACCCAAAAAGTAATTTCATTTTTTTGAATGTTTTTCATGCAATATAATAACAATTTCTAAAATTACACATGCAATTTCTCATAGCTTAGAACATTTAAATGGAGCCCTGCAATCCCTGTCACATGGCTGTCGACTTGGGTGTTTTTTTTTCTCAGCCAGTGCTGACCATCCATCACTTAGAAGAGTTCAAAGAAAGGCATACAGGAAGATCAACCAAATAAAAGAGCTCATACTCAAGTCAAATAAATACTGTATACTGGGACCAAGAAAGCAATGAAAACTGTGAGGGAAGTAAGTAAAGGAGAAGCAATAACATTTCAGTGTCCCCTTATTGCTGGAACCTGACCCCGGCTTGGAAAAGCACATTTATTTAAAAGATAAATAAATATGCTTTGGCTGGAGCTGTCTCTTTTGTAACTCTCTGGACAAAGACAAAGCGAGTTGCAGATTGATGTATGAGAAGCAGAGGAAAATGAAAGTCTGGCTGAGTAAGAGATTGCCCAGGGTCCTCCTATCAACTCTCAAAATCGTATAAACACTATGACGATGAGAGCTGAGGGAGGAGAAACGAAGGACAGCAGGAGGAGGAAAAAAAGGAGAATAAAGGAGAAAACGGGACACAGACATCAAAAGACAGGCAGATTGAGAAACAGATCTGGGAATATAAGCACTAAGTGTCTGTGACAGAAACAAAAGACGACACATTGATAAAAGTATCATAAATTGCGTGGGGGGGGTGAAATGGAGGGAAAATGCTCAAAAATGGAAGGGAAAGATTAAACGAGGAGGCTACGAGCTTTTATCTCACAGCGGAGCCACAACACTCTCTCCTGGGTGGTGAGGTGGTTGCAAGCTAACTAGGAGAGCTGGGGGGCACACGCAGAGGAGAGGGTAAAGATGAAGGGATGAAAGAGAAAAGTGCTGACTTTAACACTGCGCTTTGTTTCTGTTGTGTTTCACATGCGTCTTCTAAAGTGTTCCCTTTTTTACACGTGTTATACATCCACGCTCCGTACTGACTCTCACCTTACTCTGACATACTTCTTTTTTTTCCCCTTTTACGAACAAATCAGATTCTTCTTTCCCATTGTGGATTTTCAATCTCAAGTAGCTGGTTTTCAAATCTCAAGTATTTCTCTGTAACATTATTAGTGAGTGAATGAGTGAATAAGCAACAATCAGATGGTGTACAAATGATCAAAAGCTGGAATGGTTGGTTTTTATTTTTATTTTGGCATGTTTAAGTTGAGTAATATTGTCTCAAAAGCCAGGGAAAGAAGAAAAGATGGACTATTTAGTTATAATTTACTGTGATCTCTTGAGAATTATATAGTAAATGTTTTTGTCAGGGATTTGTGAATTTTCATGCAGACAATGAAGCTCTGAGAATCTAATT
The DNA here is from genome assembly GCA_002120245.1 of Maccullochella peelii. NCBI lineage: Eukaryota > Metazoa > Chordata > Actinopteri > Centrarchiformes > Percichthyidae > Maccullochella > Maccullochella peelii. The sequence continues at coordinate 172,946 of LKNJ01000109.1, read as the reverse complement.
GTCAAAATTATTTCAAGTAGTTGTCGTTATTTTTTGACCTTTTAGTAGTATTGTAACATTCTGGATCTGTCATAAATGTATTTCTGGTGTCTTGTTAGCCCATGTGGGATGGGCATAGTTATATGCAAAAAAAGAGAGAAATAAGGACTGTGTTGGTGTGGGTTAATCAAATTTAATTGACAGGGCTGGCCACAGATTGGTTTTACGAAAGTCCGTGACAGCACCTTTCTCCAACTGAGCCCCACTCACGTCAAACCCGTGAGAAAAGCAACAACAAACACATAAATGCAGAAATCCTGCATGTGAAACTGTTCTTACTTTAGCAGACAATAGTGTGTTCATGTTGGACCCCATCACTCATAGTAAGAAGCTGATTGAGAAAAGATGTTTTCAAAGTCTTTAAATACTTTTTTGTGTCAGTGTTGCAGCATAAGCATGCTTTTGTTTCTGCCTCTTTGGTGACTGTGTGTGTTCACAGTGAGTGACAGTAAGGCAGCTCCTGCCTCAGAGACCCAGAGAGCTCAGGCCTTTGTGTCGGATGCTTCACTGATCTGGGTCGAAGCTTTTATTTCTGCATACCCTCAATGGACAGCCACTCTGTCTGTCAGGTCAGCCTTGGCAGCACTGGCCCTACATGGCATCCAGCACCTGAACCAGCAGATATGGCTTTACATCTGCATAGTGGTCTGCATTATTCTGAGTAATTCATGGGGAAAGACAAAACTGAAGTTTCCTTTGTCCATGAACTTTTTAATTTAGCATCACACTACAGATTTCTTGGATTCCTGACCATTTTAAATAGGTTGCAGAAAATCCAAAGCTGTGATTTCTTGTTATCCATGAATCATATGTTGAATGTGAGATCAAGCTGCCTCTGCAATTCCCTCTGTCTGTTTCACTGGGGCGGAAATAATCTACCATAGTTACAGCAGGCTCCAAGGTAGGCCTTAGGCAGCAGTCAGAGCTGGGAGGGAAATTTCACTAAACGAGAAGACCCAGAATAGCATCCGTTTCAAGGAGTGGCTGTCCAAAACAACTTCTGATTGGCTGACCTCTTTGCACACAGTTGTCAGATTACACCAACCAGAATGCAGCATGGATGGATTTTCATCTAAATTACATTTTAACTCCATTGCGCCATAATGATTAGTGTTCTTTCATTGTATTGCTGCCTTGTTTCTGAAGCTATTTGCTTTGACGGACTTACGTGAATAACAAATTACTTTTTCCTCTACCCTTAATGAATGTTTTTGTTTCAGTAAAAACATTATGAAATCTTCTTTGGTGCATGTTTCAAACACTTAAGAACAAGCCTCGGATAAAGATGTATTGCTCTAGCGTTCATGTGATATATTTCAGTGACTCCACACAACAGCTGTTTCCACCTCTAATCATTTACCTTCTTTGCAAGATTGCTCATCAATAGCTGGCTGTGAAAGAGGTGTTGTTGTTTGAAAACCCACAAATCATTCATTCATCATACCATTGATGTTCTGACAGAGAGGGCTTTGTCAGGGGAAGAGCGCTGAAGATGTGATGTATTATTGGGTTTTGGAACCACTTTTCAAAATATTATACAGGCTATTTATCTGAAACCATTCTTTTTCTTATCTACTGAGAGAATGCTATTCAAGGTCAAATACGTATATGTATAAATATGTATACAGGAGAGCATCTATTTCTTTTGTGGTAACTGTTTATATTCAGAAAATCTGTTTTTGGCCTAGGTCATTTAGTTGCCAGATGCCCTTGCCACTGGGTTCACATAGCCACCACTACAGCCAATACTGTGTGTATGTTTATGTGTTGGACAAATGCATTTATACAGTATCCATGCAACACATACCGGCTGTGTCCCGGAGCGGCAAAAAAAGGATCAAAATCGATGCAGCAGAACCAGAGATATAGTATTTTTTATTCCATGCATTCTTCTTCCTTCCTCCAAAGCCAGGCTACCTACATTACCCACAATGCAACTTGACTATTAACAGTTCATTTGAAGATTTATGTTATGTTATGCTAGTATCAAGTAGCCTTGAGCCACTAACTTCAAGTAGAAATGAGAAGCGGGCTACAGAGGTCTGGTAAGCTCACTTCTTTCTAACTCCACACCCCCCAAGACCTGTAAACAGACTTTGATGTGTAAAATTGGTGGGGTTCCACCTTTAACTCCACACTAGATCTTGTATGGAGTGCAAGCATTGCTGCACTGACCTGTATGAGTTGAAAGGTATAGGTACAGTACCATGCCACACCCAGTTCTGATGTAGCATAGGGTGTGGGAAGACAATGTAGTCGTTGCTAGATGGCATTACAAGCAAGATTATTTGCCTGTGTGCAGTTACTCTTTGAGGTTTGGTTAAAGTTAGGGAAGGCTTGCGGTTTTGGCTAATAAACTGTTGTTAAAGGATGGATATGGTCAGGCAAATAAAACACTTGGTTAAGGTAAGGTTACGGAGGTCTGTGACAGGATGTGAACTCTGATCTATGGCATGAAAGTCTACCATGCTACACACCCTTCCATCACCCCAACCTTTTCATCATTACTTCCTGCCACCCAAAATATGAGCACACTGCCTCCTGCATTGCCACTGAACTTTATATGTAAATTATGCTCTGCAGAATTGTCCAATATGAACATAATTCCTGCTGAGCTGTACTGCATGAGTGTATGTATTTGATCCAGAGAGAAAGCAATATGTTCATACATAAGATACTCTTTGCCAGTGTATGTGGCTACATGCATGAATGCATGTGTACAATATGTACACTAACATGTGTATGATGTCCTAGCTTTTTAATGTGGGCTATTACAACCCTGCTTACCACAGTGTTATTTATAGCTTGTCTTTGTTTTGCAGCCTGCTTTAATGTCACAGTAAAGCACCCCATGGGATATCTCTATATTCGCATGTACATGTCTGTAAGGTCCAGCAGCTGAGGGCTGTGTTGGATTTGGGCTTCCCTCTACCCCCGTCACCCCTCTCACCCTTTGTCCATCCACCTACTCCTGTTTGACCTTCCATCTCCACAGCCTCTCCTCCCTCTGTCCCTGGGCTTTGGCTGTGGAGCGGTGTCCTTATCTCTGATGACAGTGGGCTTGTTGCCAGGCAGGCCACCACTTTGCCCCCAGCTAGCGCAGCTCTCAAAAGGGTCAGGGATCAAGGGAGGTGTCACAGACTGACCCACTCCGCCAAAACAACAAACCACAGGAACATTTTTCAGCAGTGTCATCTGCATGGCTGGGGACAAGCATTTGACGTTCAGTCACTAGCTATATCTTGTGTTTAACATTTTTTTATTTTATAGTAGCCTCAAGTAACATGGTCAGAAGACAATATAGTAAATATGGACATTCAGTTCCACAATGTACATTATGTTCTGGTTATATTTTCCCAGGAGGAATATGGATTGGAAGAAAAAAAAAATGCCTACCGGGTAATAATCACAGTTTTGAGGGCACATAGGGGCTATGCAAGTTTCAATTTCACACTCTACTCTCCTTTCCCACCCGTTTTCTCAGTCTCTCCCTCACTCTCTCCCGTTCGCTCTTTCTCAGTAATCCTCCGAGGCAGTGCTGACAGTGGAGGTATGATAGAGGAGGGCCTGCTGGAGCGGAGAGGGAAATGATCTGCTAATGGTACACTCTCTCCCATAGGACACCTGCTTACACTCCACAGCCCTGCTGCTCACTCAGTCGGCGTGTGTGTGTGTGTGTGAGACTGAGAGTATGAGCCATACCCTCGTCCATGTGTGCCTTTTCTCAATCAGTGTACCGCACTTTCATTTCCCTGCAACTTCCTGTCTCCACAATCCTTCCAGTTGAACTTTTTATTTCCAACCCTTTTTTGTATTTATTATTCCGTTTCTTTGCCACTTCTCTCCTTAATTATTATCTCTCTTGAGTGCTAATTCCTAAAGAAATCTACCAGTGTGCAACATCAACCTTTCAGAGCTTATCAGATCATGCCAAGCCTGATTAAAACAATCCACGTTTGTTCATTACACCCATGGTGGTAACAACGCACACAGACATTAATAACTGCTCTTCACAGTGGCTTTGGTGGCCAATTTTAACTCCCTCTCGCTTGGATAATAAACAATCAGCAAATTTTAACACCCCAGTAAAACTTTATGAACACGGATCGGTTTGTCTCCCTGGCCACCTCACTGTCTAATGTCTCAGTTTTGCAGCCACTCATTTCTTGCTATCCCTATGCATTCTGCCACTATGCACCAAGCATTTTAGTTATCCATTTAAGGCAGCCCTGTGTATAGATGCAATTTAATAGGCTGAGAGGATACGATCAGTTGCACATTCCCATGAACTCCCACAGCAACAACCCATGCATTTAATCTTGTACATACATCACCCGAGAGATTGTCTCATTTATCTGTGTAATCATGAAATTGAATCTATTACAGTGATATATATTCTAATGGAATGATATAACCATAATCAGATGGCTTCAGGAACCAATGAGGGAAAATAAGCATTGTTAATTGACGTTTCACACTGTGGCCACACGGGATGGATCTGATACCACACGCAGAGCCCATACCTACCATGAAATGGCAGGAATTAGAATTTGTGAGTGGGTGTATTTGTGTGTCGTTCCAGCCAAGACTCCTGGCGCTGGGGTACCTGGCCACCCGGTGAGAGGGATGGATCCTCCACAGGGACCTGATCTGGGCTTTGGCTTCACCCCAGCCAGCCAAGGAGGTGGTGGTGGTGGTGGTGGTGGTGGTAAGGGGGGGCGGGGTCAAGAGTCTTTCTGCCCAGCGAAGGGTCTCCATATGTGGGGAGTGGAGTGAGACGTCTCCCAGATCAGCCACCATCTGGGAAAGGGGACAATATGCCAGGAATAGCATGCAGAGGGAGAGAGAGAAACACAACACCAGAACAGATGCCTTGAAAAACTGACAGAGTGAAGGATTGAGAGCAGGACAGGAGTAGGAATTCATCGGGGGAAAGATGGATTGATAGGAGGGCTGACAGAAAGAAAAGCAACTGATTTAGAGGGATGTTGTTTTCATCTGCTCTCTTGGCCCAACAACCAGCATTTAAGCTTTTCCTCCCAAGGTTGAGCCTCAGTCCCTTGGGTCCTCCTTGTGTCTGTGTCCCTGTCCCAACCCCAATCACAGTGCTTCCCCTCAAGCCTACTCACACTATCCCTGACAGACATCACACAGTGTGTGTGTGTGTGTATGTGTGTGTGTGTGTGTGTGTGTATGTGTGTATGCTGTGCATACATGTTTTTTCAATGTAAATCGTCTGATTCATTTTATTAAAGGGTTGAAAAAAAAATCCCTTTCCACTGCTGCTACGATGTGCTACGAACATTTTCCTAAACTTACCCGAAGTGCTTTTATTGCCTAAGCCTAACCACACTGCACTTTGTACACCCATCATCCACATCTACTATTAGGATGCGGCCTGACTGGGTTGGGCCTCCGATACTATGAGCTGAGTGCACAAATACCTCAAAGATAGATCAAATCAAACCAAAACTATCTGCAAACCATCCCCACATCTGTCACTTGCAGGCTTTTTGAGAAATAATTAACTCGTAATTATTACAGAAATATGACAAAAGTATTGTCATTATTATTCTTATTAGTAGCAGAAGTAAATTAGTATTAGTAGTAGTATTGTTGTTTTTATGGATTTGCATTTTCCTCAGGGAGGGTTTATAATTCTCTGGGGTTTTTGTGTGTGTGTGTCCGTGTGTACGCTCAGTCTCTCTCTTGTTTTGGCTCACACTGAACCGCCTTTGCTCCTGTTTGCAGTGACAAACTAATCAAAATATTGCACTGTAATTGGCGGGTAGTGATGTGCAGCCCGTAATTACGGCAGTCAAGGTTGCCTTTATTCTCCAGCACCATCCCTGAAGGATGTGGGAGAGGGTCAACACTGGGCAGTCTTGGAAGCTACAGTTTGTCAGCAATTGTTGTCAACCTGTTGTCATGCCAGCCTGTCATCTCCTTAACATGAGAGGGAGATTCCCATTTTGTCACGAGTAAAATGGTCTTTGTGTGGGCAGATCATGTGCAAACAATAATGTTGTGTTTTCTATTTGTATTTACTTTGGATCAGTTTGTAGTGATTTGTCTTCATTTTGGCATTAAAGAGTCTTTTTCTGTTCATCAGTGTCAACAAAGCCAAATACATCCATTGTGATTCAAGGTTTTACAACTTTTTGTACTTTTCTAGGCATCGTATGATCTTTTAAAAGACAGCTGGCGACAGGAAGTATCAAGAGCACAAGGATGTTTACTATCCATTGCACTAATCCCAAGTGTGGCTTAGGATGGCTGCAGCAGAGAACAAAGAAATGCAGACTTCCACAGAAAAGACTAAAACACAGGACAATACGGGAAAAAAGTGCAATGAGTGTATTCATAGAAAAAAAATGTCTTGAGTAAAAATAAACCAAGCTTTTCATCTTTTTAAAAACTGCGTGAAGGTTTGGTGCCTCATGTCTCATGCTTGTGTCAGGAAAATGAAAAGGTTTAGACATATGCTAATAGACGTTTCCCTCCCAATTGTGAGGTTATTTGATCGTGTAAAAGTGAAGATCTGGAATTGTGGGCTTTTGTGTTACTTCCAAGTGTCTGTTTCTAAATGAAACACTTTAATACCAAGGTGCTGTGCTCGGAAAAGGACCACAGCTTGCCATAATAATGTCACCAAATGATGAAGCTGTTTTATAAACATGAGGCAGGATACTTTACTCAATCTCCTGCCTATGACCAGATAGTCTTGCTGTGACCTCTTTAGCAGCCTCATAGACATATCATTCTCCTCTGCAGGCAAGAGATTGATTCCTTTATTACTATATATTATGTATAAATTGAGATATACTGCTTCTACTTTTTGAAACATTACCTTGCTTATCTTACAGTATATGTGTGTGTGTCACCTAATTCTTATTCTTCCAGCATACTGAATGTATGCTTAATATTAAATGTCAGCACTTGGAAAGCATGCATATATATTCTTCTCCAGTAGCCTACAGTATAATATGAATTCAGTCCCCTATGACGCATAGTAGAAATTAAATGCCTACTCTCTCCAATGAACATCCACATCTCCAGCCTATTTTAGCAGATCATTTCAGATCCCCACATGAAAGACTATTCCATTAGGTGCTCTAACAGGACTCTCCTGTAGCTCAAACATCCCAACTGAATCTAACGCCGTAACTTTGGACCACTTCTCCCTTTTGTTTGTTCCACCAGGGGCCCCACTTGTTATTTTTGGGTAATTAATTTAGAGCCTGTGTGCCTTGATTGTTACACCATAGCATTGATTCATGTTTACACCTAAGCGGCACAATTAACGGATCAATACGAAGTGGAGACACAGGGAGCTCTTCAGTCAGCCTTTGTTGGACATAAATGAAAGCAGATCCACACACATACAGTACAAGCGCACACACACAAAACACTGGCAGTGCCTCCTAACTACTCCATATGCAAATGTGCATGAGTAATGGCTGCAAGGTAGATGGGGAATGAGAATGAAGACAAAGCAATGCTACATGTTTATTTACCAAGTCATGGGATGAAAAATTGAATATGCCCATGGACACTTCTTTTGACTATTCAATATGACCTTTACATAATGTGTGATAACATTTACACTAATTGCTTATATTTATTCTTCCATTACTGCAGCTTTCATATGCGTCAGTAAAGCACATCCTATTCAAGAGATTTGAAAGCTTTTATAAAGAGCATTTAATTACAGGAAACTGCACTAGGCAGTGGTGTCATGCTCACACTGTGAAGTGTGGCTGTCCACAGGAGGGGGGAAGCGTCCCATCAATTTTCAGCATCCATCAGGGATGAGTATTGGCCATTTTGTGTCAGGGTGGATTCTAGCTGTGAGTGGCGGCGCCTGCATACGGACAAAAACAGAAAGGGGCTCAGGCCAAAATCGGAGTGAAATAATACAAAACACTCTAATGGAAGGGGCTGTGGTATACTCTGTGAGGAGGGGGTTTGGGTATAGGTGCCTGATCAAGGCATGTTGTGTCATAGTGTGTGATTGTGTGTGTTGTATGACTGCCACCCAGTGCTGGTCAGGTATGATGGATATGAGGCAGGCAGGGGGCTGATTACTGTGGTGCCTCCTCCCCCCGGGAGGGATGAGGTTGAAGGTCTCAGCCCCCGATCACCAGGTGATAGATGTGTATGGGATGCTCGGGCTTTTTAATGAGAGAGCGTAAAGGTCAGTGTGTGTACAAGTGTGCGTGCACTCTCACAAGTATGTCAGCAAATGTGCAGGTATGTCGTCAAGTTGGAAAAGAGGCAGAAAGTCCAGCAACACATTTTGTATTCCAGCAAAATAATCAGAGGAATAATGCCTGTTTTGTACTCCTGGCACACACCCTTCAAACTGTAATGTGTGTGTGTGTGTGTGTGTGTGTGTGTGTGTGTGTTGGAAAGCTTCCACAAACTACAGCAGGCAGCTGCTGCTGCTGGGTGGAATCATCTCCATACCATAGAAGAGCCAGACAGGCCACCGTCCAACACAGAAGGATTTGGAGGATTTAAACTCTGTGAAGGTGATGCAATCAAACGCACATTCTCACACACAGTCACACGTTAAACTGCACAAACTCCAAAGAGAAAGAAAAAAGGACAACAGCGAAGCAATTGAGGTGGAGGATTTTGCTTCTGTCCTCTTACCTCCTTTAAAGTGCTCTATCTCGGTAAACCACATTTGTTTTATTAATTTAATGTCACATCAGGAGGAGTCTGTCAGGCGGCTGACTCAGAAACTCACTTCCCAGAACTTTTTTCTCTATGTGCAAAGTACTAACAGAACAAAGCATCATCGTGTAATAACAAAGCAGGGAGAGAAAAAGAGACAGAGACAAAGAGAGGAGGGGCACTGGGGGATAAAAGTAGCTTCCCTCCTTCGATTAAATTGCCCTTTAGATAAAAGTAAATCTAGTAAAAGGCAGTGCAGAAAAATGGGAAATTATTAATGATTCTCTCCTCTAATGTGATTTTAAGCCTTAATATCAGAGATGAATAATAAGGAAATAGGGGGTAGGGTGGGGGTGCATTTCTTGGTGTGTTGGGAACTTAATACCTTTAAAACAACTCTGCATCTATTGGACCTTAAACAAGCCATCACCATGGAAAAAATATCTCCGTATCCAATTGGGAGTTGAGGCAAGAATTTAATGAATTCTAGCCCTCACATCTCTTATTAATTATTAATTATTATTATTGTATAGTTTTCCTTTCAGCAGGGACTTGCACAGACATTTTGATGGACAGTAGCTCAATTACAAAAACAACGGAGATCCCCTCCCCCTGCTCACCAATGCACTGTCATCTCTCACATGCGTATTCACACACACAGTCGGTGCGCTTTATAGAGACCTTTGGAAATGTAACTGTTTGGGTCGTGGGTCAAAGAATCGGACCAGACAAGATGCTCAGGTAACATAGATATGCATATGTGTGTGTCTGGTCTGAGTGAAAACAACAACAAATGAGTATGTGAATTAACCTAACAGGCAAAGCTATTTTTTATTTTTTATGTTGTATTTACAATTAGTGGGCAAACCTATCATTACCCATTGATTATCAGTGACAATGTGACCCAACCATTTAAAAAAAAAAATACAAATAAATAATAATAAAATGTTTTCAGTGATATTGTTATTCACTACTCATTATTCAGAATCCAGAATGCACTGGACCAAACTGGTTTTCTGCTAACCAACCAGGGTATTATTGTGTTGTCGGTCAAATTGCACACACAAATGGCAGTTCTGAAACTTGTGCACCAGGATACACTATATTGTCTGGCGCACAGTCCTTAGCACTCCGTTACCGTACTGTGAGTGGTCTGGGTTTGCTTTACATGTAGCTGCTGGGTTTTTTCTTTTGTCCTGAACAGTACTAATTAAAGAGTTGATACTGAAAATACAGATAGAAGTACTTTCTCTTCGATCGTTTTAACCAAATGAGCTTGGCGATCAGTTACTTCCAGATGGCGTCTGACTGAAGGTTTTGCCCTTGCAACTACTGTATGAGCTCCATGATATCTAATGCAACTATGTGAAATCAGTAATAAACCATTTTCACACTATTGTCAAAAATTTTACAGTAGAAATTATAAAAGGAATCACACTATGATGAAAATGTCCCAAAATCTTACACCATTACAAAGGTTCAAGTTTAACACACTGACCACGTAACTGAACACAAATTCAGTGCGTTCAATGGTAATTAACTAATAATGAGAACTAATTCAGGACAAAACGGTCATGTAACCATAGTTCTAGGCATACATTAACTGGTAAGTAAATCAAGTTATGAAAAACAGCTTAAATCATGTTCATTAATGCACAAAGAATGAAAAAAGGCATAGAGGGTAAAAAAGTAAAAGTAAATAAAACTGAATTGAATTGAATTGAAAAGACCAACATTGCCATCCATAGAACAATGCCACTATGTAAGGCTCCTTCTCCACTCAGCCTATGAAGGAAAAGAATCAAAAAGAAAAGAAAAGTGTTTGAAAAGAACACCGAAGACAATGACGTCATTACTTGTTAAATGGAGTGGCCATAGCACAATAATAACAATAATTATGGCTCGAGCCATTATTGGCAATATATGTGCACGTCCCTACAGGTCAATAAGATGGACACCCAGGATAAACAATTACAAATGCCTATGAAGAGGATAGAGATACATTTTCTGATCTATTCATTCTTTTACTCAAATACTAAAATAATAGTCTTTACTGCAATTATCTGCTGTAGTTGTTTCAGTCATTAAACCAGATCCTTCTACTTTTGACATATAGCACCTCCTTGTCGTTTTCTGGTAACGAGCGTCAGCTTTTCACCAAAGGAAATAAGTACTACTACTAAACTCGACTCAAACTGACAGCTAGACTTACCAATGTGACCAGTAAACACCATTATATCAGAGATGAGAGAGGCGCTAATATGTTCAGCCTCTTGGATTCTGGATTCTGTGTGGCCCCCTCAATCAACATGTAGCCATCATTTTTCATCTGCAACAATTTCATCAGATTGCGTACTTTTGCATGTTCATCAGCATATAAATGCTACATTTTTAGCCTCATCACGTTTAGTCTACAGAGCGTGCTCGCGCCCATAGAGGAGTAATGGTCCTGTATTACACCCAAGGCTTGATTAAACACTATCTGCAATTTCAATCACTTAATTTGTCTGACTACTATGACTTATTATTTGTCTATTGTGTTTTATATGATCTAGCAAGTATTTAGTTTCAAATATGTAAAAATTGCCTTATTTAATTCATTTAAGGTTTAGGAAATGTAGAGGGTTTTTTTTTTCCAAATGAATGTAAAAGAAATTAATCTGTTTAGTAACTTTCACTTTCAAAATGAAGATGGCCAGTGTGAAATGGTCATTCTCTAACTACACAGCCGTTTCCTTTCCCCCCCTGTGTGATGTTGTTTTTCCACTATTATCCTTCCACCAGTGTTGCTGAGTGCACTGTTTGATGTCGGAATTGGTATCTTGCCACAGAGGTGGGAAATAGGAAATGAGATTTGTGGCCTCTCTAAGGGATCGGCCTGATTGTGGCAGCAAGCTAGCCTCAATTTTGCTCTGCATTCTTGACACTGCCTCGTATTTTTATATCAATATTCCCTTATCTAATTCAAGGCAGCAGAGACTTAAGGACATCCAATACCACCGGAAACCAGTGGAAAGCAGAGACCCTAGACTGCAATGCGATCATGAGCTTTGGTGACATTTATAACATAAAGTCATATGGGCTTAGTCTTTTTAATGCAAGATTTAGATCAAATTACCTGTCATATAGAGAGATATCATAAATGTCACTAGAGTAGCTGCCAGACTTGTGTATATTTGTATATTTACCAATATACTGTAGGTTAGTGGTTCTCAACGGGGGCAGTACCATCCCCCAGGGGGCGTTCAGAGATTGTCGGGGGGCGCTGGAAGCAAAATTTTTGAAAGGAGGGCGTTTGAGTTTACACCAAAGATTCACGACGAGAGGAGTTGAAACTTGCAACTACTTGCAAATAATAACAATAATAATAATAAAACGGTCTGCAACATTCTAAAACCTGACAGAGAGACAGTGTATAATTTCCATAGCAACGACTCTTTACTTCACTTTACTTCAGTGTTTCTGTTAGCTTTCTGTAGCGCAGCTCCGTGCTGCCTTCATGGGAACAGGACGTCAGAGAATCATATATAAAATTTCAACTCAGGAAAATGGATGCTCTCTTCCTTGGTGTTCCCTGTGGAGGAAATTAAGAGTTTCTTTCTCTTGAAAACATTCATTTCTACACCGTGAGCGCCGTGTTATCGCTGTGGTTACACATTTACAAGAGGGATATTCCGCTGTCTGACTGCCCGTGAAAGCAACGTCCAGTCTAGCATCCAGACACGCACTATAACACTATTAAATTCAAGTGGCTTTATTGGCATGAGTGCATACAAGACAATGTTGCCAAAGCATATTAACCCAAACTATACAATCATCATAAACATAAACAATTTTTTAAACAATATTAAAACCAGACACCTGCCACCTTACAAGATGAGTCACAGCAACGCCACCAGCCATCTTGATTCCAGCTGAGACGGCGGAGGTTAGCGCTGCAACTTTTCTCTGCAGCTAAAACAGTTTATTCTAGTCGTGAACTTTAAGTCTTTATTAACCATCTTTAATAAGTCTATGAATAAAAGGAAATGTGAAATCCCAAAACATGGGACATTTACCGGGTTTAATTTGCCTGGAATAGCACAAAATAATGTCAGACCAAAATCCATTCAAAAATACGTTGAATTAATTCTGCCCTATTTAATGCCAAAAAATCACATGTTGGATAATAAGTGACATATGTGCATTATAAATATAAAGACACATTTATTAGTAGGCTAATTAGAAATAAAATAACCAGTTCAAAAAAAAAAGTTAAAAAATTTGGTGGTTACACTCCTCAGGTGTCTGAGGCTCTTACAGATGACCTCCTCCTCATTTACACCGACCACCTGAGGATGGTTAAGGCCAACATGGATGGGTGGTGCAGCCCTTTCAGGCAGACCTGACCAAATGCGAGCCCACTATCCAGGTGCATCTTGTCGACATCCAGTGCGACAACAAGGCCTAGGCTACTTTCCGCACCTCTGGCTGGGGCAGCATGTGGGTCAAATATACCCAGCATTACCTGGCTCTCTGGGAGAAGACTAGGCTGCTGCTTCTTGCTTTCCCAACAATATATAGTTGAGCAGGGATTCAGCCAGGTCCTCCACATGCAGTCCAAGTACCGCAATCGCTTCTCTGCAACCCGCAGTGCTGATTTCCTTTGAAAGTTAAGATGAATCCTTGGGTTTTTTCTGGTAGCCTCAGATGTTTTCCTTGGTAGGCTGCTCTTGTTTTCCATTGGAACAATTAACAGAAATGCTTTCTGTTTGGCATTTCTGATTGGCTGTAATCTAGCCTAATTAAAGTTTGAATGTCAAATTTCTAACCATTGCATTTTTTTCTCATGAATTTAATTTCTATTCATATGGCTTTTTTGCTCCCTGGGAAACTAATGCTAATAATATTCCAACTGTCCATTTAAAATCAAATCTGTTATTTGGCATTCAGTTACATACTTTTTTAATGATATAACACAGAATAATAATCAACATTAATATTCAGGGAAGGCAATTAGCCTGCATTTTATTTGATGGGGGGGTGGTAAGGGACCTGGATAATGGATAGGGGGGCGCTGGCCCAAAAAAGGTTCAGAACCACTGCTGTAGGTGAAAAGAGATTCAGAGTCATCCCTGAATGCATGTCATGACTTTTGGCTAGAGTTCTACTTTAAGCACTTTTTGAGTATGAGAGTCTTTACATTCTGGTGCCTGAACTCAACAAAACATCTCAAAGATATCGTGGATATTCTGTCTCTCTCAGCCTTTGGTGAACATAACAATAAATGACTTAAAAACTGGTAATAAAAAGTAGGGAGATGCCAAGCAGAAAGAAAATGCATCTCATAGGCAAAGTAATGGAAAATGACTGATGAAAAATATCAGTGATGAATGATGATGGCTCCCCTAGTATTCTTGAGAGGCAGACAACTTCAACAACCTAGTCTGTAATATCTCTCAAAGCAATACATTGCCACGGATTGGGAAACTCGCTCTTTGAATCGTTTGCCTTGCTATCACTTGAAATGCACTTGTCGGTCGGTGATCAGGCTGGTGTTGAGATTCCAAACAAAGATTTGAAACCAAGGTAAATTCAGCATTTAAATAAACATTCAAGTACAACCAAAATTACAAAACTCAGCCTTTAATATAAAATATTTTACATGACTGTACGCCAAGACGTTCTAGATTGATACCCAATGACACGGCCACTAGCCAGCCCATATCCCCAGGAATTTTGTCTGTATCAGATGATTTCGCACCTTATATTTAGGTCCAGAGCCAATGTTCAGTGCCAATGCAAGAAGTAGCATGCTCTTTATGTGGCACATTTGGCTTGAATGCAGGAGACTGGGGTTCGCTTTGCGTCACAGACCTTTTGTTAACCGTAACCACAATCGATACCTGACCTTTACCAAGTGTTTTAGTTGTCCAACCCTAACCATACCTTAATCAAAGTTTATTTCCCATAACAACAAGCTTTCCATTACCTTAACCATACCATTGTTGCCAATGCACAGATATTGTGGAAAGCAAGGATTTTAAAAACATTGGCACTGGACGTAAAACAGCATTTTGCAGAATCATCCAATACTGATGTTTTTGTCAGGCGATAGGGTTTCTAGTAGCATATACTGTACATAAGCAGGACGCACCTTAAAGGATAATTCTAGCTTGTCATAACTTAGATCTTATTTTTGTAGGTTTGACCATCATTAGTGCTAATAAAATTTCATATTCACCAAGTTTTTGCTGAGATCTTGGAATGCATTGACATTGCTAAAAATGTCAGGTTAGCCAAATCTATTCACGAGCAAAAACAAAGGTAAATGGTAAAATTATCACCCAAAAAGGCTGTTGCAAAAATCCATCACAATTTAAAGACCAACTTCTTGCTTCACCTTTGACCTGTCATAGAGTACTTGCCAAAGTTGTGCGCAGTATTTCAGTTTTCCTTCTATATGAAGTGGTTTAGATAATCTACCTGTAGCTAAACTGTTGGCTTGTTAACCTGTCTCATCGTTATCCACTTGTGTTTCTTGCCCCATCATTTTCAGTCATTTTAGCCATGACACCATTGTTACCAAAACTCAGCAATTACTTTGGTGAGTACATTGTTATCATAGCCAATAGAAACGACAGCCAAAACGGTTAAAAACTTGACCAGTGTTGTAATAAACTGGAAACATCCTTTAATGAGACTAACGAAGATAAAATGTAAATTTCTCCATTTGGAATTTGGAGTACTGTTTTTTTTCCTCAGAATGAGACACATTTAAAAAGTAAAATAAAATATGCATTTTAATTTCAGTTGGACTTTAAACTATCTTAAAGGTCTGTATTCATTTCCCAAAGCCTCAGTTTATCGTGTATTGTATTATTTTGATTACTTCACTTATTTGAGGGCAGAAACTAAGAGCGCACACAACTGACAGCAGCATAAATCCCCTCCCCGCCCCCCCTTGCTTCTCCCTCCCAAGAAAGTATTTAAGTGGAGTGCAGTGATGTGAAGTTTCCATTCTTCAACAGCTGCTTTGTGACTAAGCTCCAGTCTTGTTAATGCATAGCCTATACGATTAATGACTGTTTCCTAATTAACACCCATCCGGGCAACACAATCAAAAATAACTTCAAAGAAAAACGTAAGCTCTAAAAATACTAAGCAGAGCAGGAACTGAAATACACTACTCTGTCTTTCCATGAGATAAAACACACACACACACACACACACACACACACACACACACACAATTCTATATGGCTCTATCACCACAATCATGAGTGTTGTCTAATAAGACAAGCATTTCAAGCTTGTGTATTTACGGTCTCATTGTTCCCAGTGATTCAGCCCCAGCCAAGGGTAACATAAATGTTATAATCTTTTGTGACCATTCAGATATTGTTTTGTGTAATTGTCAACAACTATGGGATGCCACCTAACAAGCTGAAGTCCACAGCAAACAACAACACAATTCGTGTGCAATCCACCTCATTATGATTCATCTCCTCTGCTAGTGAGCTGAAAGTTATTGCTGGGGAAATTATAAACAAGTCTTCTTCTCCTCTGCGTCACATCTGTCCTAGCCATTGCCTGATTGCTTTGTGGGCACTGTTTAATTGCCAATTAGGGGGAGACCAGAACAGCAATCACAATAAGTGTGTGTGTGTTTGTGTGTGTATGTGTATTTCAATATCTGTAGCAGGCGAGACAAGGTAAATTGGTGGTCCTTGAGACGCTGCTCAACATGTATGTTGTACATTCAATAGCATTCTTTCACAAATGCCAAGGCTCTTGGATACAAATACATTTTCGCTTTAAACTAAATAACTTATAGCTGAAGAAAAGCGTAAAGTGGATTGAAAGGTCATGACATAAGTGCTTTTTTTATTTTTTTTTTCAAAAAAGCAGTATACTTTTTTTGCCTGAAGCAAATATGATCATTTGTTTAGGCTGTCTGACAAAAAAAAGCAGCGATAAGAAGTGAGGCTTTCGTCATGAAAGTCCATCCGCCAGCTTGCTAGTTTACCTGCCAGCAAGATGTATTATTGCAATATCATGCAGCAGGTGTATGTGTAACATCCCGTAATTATTGCCTGTTTTATTTTGAAATTCTAACCTGTCTTGTCATTTCAGTTCCTGCCCTTGTGTCTCTCCCATCCTTGATTATCCACACCTGCTCCCCATTACTCACCTGCCCCTGATTCAGTTAACAGTCAACCCCGTTATATACTCCCCGGTTGTCTCAGCTCCTTGTCAGATTGTCTTTGTCCATCCCCGTGTGTGTTTGTTGGTTTTCCAAGTAAAGCTATTGCCTTGTTTTTGAATCATTACTTCATGTCCTGCGCCTTTCTATGCGCTTGAGTCTGGATCTGCCTAGAAATCACAGTATGCACTTCTAATATTGTCACTCTATCAGTGCGGAATCTGCAACAAAAACGAGAAGTTATACAGATATTGAAATGGGTGACGTTTTTCTGCTTTACAACAAACATGGCTGGGGATGTGATGCTTTGTGGGTTTGTTTTGTTTGGTTTTTTGTGCTAGTGATGACCTGAGAGAAATTAACCAGTCTAGCTACTCTTCATCTTTGTAAAGAAGGAATATGTCACCCACATGAAACAGTATGGTTCTTCTATGTGTCCTATGGCACAGAGGTATATAAGCTATAGCAACACAGGAATACTTGTTAGAATAATTCATTGTTAGTTTTGGCCTTTTCATGGGGCTTTTTAATAATTAAATTATTACATTATGATAGGCTTATCCTTGTGCGTTGTACCTCAGAAGACAAACATATGACAGCACTAATTATGTGGCATGAACATACACTGGTGACAGTGTATCTCTGTTTTTCAGACCTCTTCCTGCAGTCTGAAAAAAGTGTTGCTTGACCTTTTCCAAGTCATTTTTTTTCGCTCTCAGCCTTAATTTTTAACTGCTTTTACTAAGCCTCCTCAGATTTTTTACATTGAAAGTGAGAGCAAGTATGCAGGTTGACTATTATAAGCTTATCGTCCTCTTTACTAATGGTGGGTTCAGTTTTGGACTGGCCCATTGCTTCAGCAGATGAGAGAAATGATTGTATGGCCTGAGGTGAGCAGGGTTCTCACTGGACTCCAGGGGACTTCAGGAGTTACTTTGACATTCACACTCAGGTGCCTTGGAAATTTCAATTACCCTTTGCCCTACTATGTCCAGTTGCTGAACATAGACTCATGACCACTTTTGGTTTGGCATATTAATGAGGGAAGTCCTCACCTGCCTGCAATGTAACATCATAGATTGTTTTTTTTAAATATACTTATGTGGGTTGTTTTTTCTTTATTGTGTGTTTGTGTGTGTGTGTTTGTGTAGTAGCAGTAGCAGCCAGCAGCTGCTGTTGTGCCCTTTGGACAGTCTCTTTTTTAACCTATGGGTCAGTCCACTTCTGATAGGTCTTCCGGTAAATAATGAGATGGGATATGAATTGTTTAACATGACTGATCAACAGGATCTACTGACCCAGTTGTTTTTCATATAGTGCCCATCAAAAGTAAATCCTCTTCTTTCAAAGTATTTCCATTATTAGTTGATTTTTCATTCTGCATTCCTCTGCATCTGCATTTTTGATCTCTGCATCAGCTGTACTTATCTGTCAACAAATACTTTGGGAGTTGCCATAGTAACATTGTTCCCATTTTCAAAGACAAAGTTTTCAGTCTCTAGTTGCTTTTGAGAACTAAAGCATTGAAGTAAGCTCTAAAAGTTTACAATTTGGCAGCAGTTGAGGGGATTTCAAAAGTGTCCTGAGCCAAATAGAAGTTTAATTTCACCATAATTTTACTCCCTGAAAGTTGGGAAGATGGATGAATGCATTTGATTGGCTGTTTTAATCAGTTTTCATGCTACAAAATTCCTCCATCCAACTGCCAGCTCATGGTTAAATATCTGATTGCTGACCCCTGACAGCTTCTTTTTAGTTTGTTTGCTCTGGTCCAAATCAGTTGATGAGTTTGTGGACTTGGAACGTTTTCCCCTTCGTTTGGTTTCTTTCCTCACAGAGAAAAATCCTAAAACGCATCACTGCAAACCACGTGAGAACGTTCACTCCGCTTATTGGTCAGATGTCTCTGGGGATGTTACACACTCCGGTACAGTAGGTGGCGGCATGCACCATTGACGTTGGTTTGTAGTCCGCCAGTAAAACAGAAGAAGAAGAAGAAGAACGTAAATACAGTGTTCTGAACTAGTGCATATTTCTGTGAGAGAAACGTTGCTGATTCGTTCTCCGTCTAGCTGCTACTGCTAGAAACAATTTGTGGGCTCTGCCGCATCGCAGAATGTAAAGCTCACCTGGCTGCAGGAGCCGTTTAGCTCCATCTTGCAGAGCATACTGCGTAGTTGGGTCAGACTGAGGTCGGATCACGTTCCCACCACAAACGAACTGCTCCAGAGTTCGTTTGGAACTGGACCGAGACCACCTCCTTTAAAGTGTCTCGGCACAGTTGTTTTGGTCTGCACCTGAGTGATTACTGTGTTCACACCTGCCCAAACAAACCGCACTAACCCAGGCAAATGCACCAGGGTTCTTTTTAGCCGAACCAAACAGGTTAGGTGTAAAAACCTTTTCAGTTATACAGAAGACACACACAAGCCTATTGTATATTTGCTCCTGTTGCATTCAACAAAATTCAAATTTCTACAAATGCTCCAGTTGACTCACATGTTTGCTTGTCATATGTGACTTGACACAGTATGTGGGAAGGTTTCAATGATGAGTTAAGCTGTCCTACACACAGACATAAGGTGAACATTAATGCAATGACAGATATTGCTCAGATTTGCTGGTTTGATTGGACTTGACACACTGTGCTGACATTTGGCAAGGACAATTGATTATTCAATAACTCCTGTCAGGCCATGATAGATCGCAACTGAATCACAGGCAAGGTGCATTGTCTGCAGCTTTTTCTTTTGCAGTTGCTACACCCTGGGCTCCAGTTTGGTGGTAAATTGGTGTAGTTTACAACTGCAGTAGTCTGAGATCAAGGGATTTTTCCCGCTCACTGCATTCAAAGTAGTTTACTCTGTATTTATTGACATGCTACATTGTTGCTATGTTGTCACTTCTCACATATCATTGCTCAATGCTCATGATTAAACTACAATGTTTCCCTTGTATGGTGGGAACGCCTAACCCCCGTGACTACAGATTATGTCTTGATATATTTTCCAACTGAATTCCTCTGTAAAATAAGAGTAGAAATAAGTGATTGATATTTTATTTTCTATGTTTCTGTTTAATGTTCAAATATTCATATTCAGGTCAATAACGACTTCAAGACATGCAACGGCAACACTGTATCACTGTTTGTGTACAACATGTTAATTTGGCACTGCTCAATGTTTAATTCAGTTTGTTTAAGCTCTTAAACAAATCTTCTGAGTTTGTGTCCTCTTTTTATCATTAGTGTCCAAATGCTTAAGTTCCCACACCACAAATTAATTATAGCACATTCACAAATGCCCCCCGGTGTGCCATCATTAAACATTTTTTGAAATGTAAAGAACTATTAAGCCAACTTCCAAGTGTGAAGAACACTGAAAAATGTACCTTTTATGATATTCATTTTAATTTTATTTATTAATTTATTTATTACATTTTTTTCCCCTTTTATTTATTTAAAGACTCCGATCACCACACAGAAACTTATTAGTTTAAACACTCACAGAGTGACTGTTGGTTGCCGTCATCATTGTCTTTTTTGTTTGTTTCTTTTTCTCTGTGGACGAAGCAGCCTTCTGATCATTTGGTGTTCTGTCCCTTTGGTTCCTTGTTTTGTGTTTCTTACTTTTGAGGATGGAGGTCTGGTAGTCCAGTTTTCGAGGCTTTGTTTGTTAGTATAGTTTATGCACTGTTTTTGGTAGGTCGGGGGGGCAAGCTCTGGGTCCAACGGCCCGCTATGTGGCTGGCCCAGACTTCTCCCATCCTTTTGTTATGTTTGGCCAGGCCTCCAGACTCCCATAGTTTTAGTTAATGTGCAGTATTATTTGGTTAATCAATAAAATCCTTTTTTTTAACAACCTAATCCTCTGGAATGGCGTCCTCTGTGTATGATGCTGGCCACAGGGTTGAGCCAAATGTTTGCGTTCTGGTGGTGGCCGTAACACTACCTTTGTCACTATTTAAACAGGAAATAGGTGGAAAACATTATTTTCAATGGCATTTTCAATGGCAATGACATTAAGGATGCACCAATGCCATACTCTGTATCTGCCCTGATACTGACCTTAATAACCAGATGGGGTATGGCCCAGAGGTGATCAATCCACATTAAATTATGTTTCTTAGTCACTGCTATTGTAAGAGACTGTCCTAAGAACAACGACAGTGTCAGTCGTTTCAGCCACTGCCCCAATACGACACTTATTTGCGTTGAAGTGAAAAATATATATATATAATAGTGGCAGTAGTAATTGTGTCTGTTGGTCGTGAGCAAAGGAGGAAGTCAGGTGAGGTTGAGGTGGATGGGTCAACAAATGTGGGACGGGAGATCGCTGTTTGTTTTCTGTTTTCCACCAACAGTCAACAGTGGTTTCGTCTCTGCCCCCTGTGAGTTCATTGTTGTTTAATATTGCTTCCCTTAACTGAGTACTTATTTTAACCCAAACCATAAACCTATCTAAGATTTATGTATAGATATAAATATAGTCACGTCTTGCAGACTACTGCAGGTATCTGGCATCATTTTGATGTTGTTCAAGCTGTAATTACATTCGCCCCATTTCCCCAGTCACTTCACTTGATTCTCATGACCACAGCAGTTCAAAAACTCAAATAAACTCCAGCAGCACTTTATGATGAATGTATTTTTTCCCATCCAGGTACAGTATTCCTCAGTAGTTCTGTTCAATGCCCCCATCCTTGCTGAATAAAGAACTGCCTGGATGTGCATTTCAAAGGCTTCAGCATTATAAAAGGAAGCGTCAGTCTCAGATGAAAGCTTCACTGTTGATTCAAACACCCAGCACCATCCCTTTCCCTACCCGAGCACTCCTCCGGTGATGACACATGTTCTAATCATTGGGTCATGTCTCTCACCAACATCAAAAGTCCCACGTCGAGATGCAGAAATTCTCAAAGAAGCAGAGGAAGGAGAAGGGAAACCGACTTCCTGGATTGGTTATGTCGAGGAGGGGAATAAAACGTTTGACACTACCTTCTCTACTCGCCCATTTTTGAAGCCCTCTGGGATACAAGGAGGACTGTGTAGCTGCTCTCTACCTCTGATCAGGGGACATCCATTGGGAATTAAGCAAGTGCAGAAATGGATTTTATTTATATATTTATGTGCATGGGAAAGTCATAAGGGAAACAAGGCAGAGTGTCAGGAGGGTAGGTCTCAGGCTAGTACGATGCATTTTTTCACTATTAATAGATTGCCAAGCACTGAGCAACCTGACCTAGTTAAAGCCCCTTGAATGGGCTTTGTTACTATATGCTGGGGTTGAGTGGGGCCCTCGTTTGAATGGACAAATATTATTAAAACATCCACAGATTTCTCTTGTTGTTGACAGGAATGCAGCACTATTATAGCAGATGAGTTTACTACTGCATAGATTTCCAGATTTTTTAAGTAAGTACCTCCCTTTTTTATTAAAATGTTGCATGTACACTTTCCAGTGCCACATTTTGACATGGATGATTGCCTGTGTGGAGATGTAATGCACGTTCTGAAAATGTACCAAATTGTGTTACTTTGCAACTGTTCCGTATGAATATTAAAGTATCTACCAACTGAATTGTTTGGGTAGTTTTAGAGTTCTGCGCCTGAAAAATACAAAGCCCAGTTGGTTCATGTCTTTTCATTATATACAGAGGGCTACATTCATGGTTGTTGCTATGCTATGCCATAGTAGCAGCATACCGACACTGAGGTCATCTGTCTTAAAGATCCTTATGTCAGTGCATATAATATCAACCCAGATACTGTATGTATAGATATAGAGTTAGCTGTTGCTATAGTGTAAAAGAATGGTATCCAGGTAAGAATTGTTATTAATGCACTTATAGGACTTTGTGCTGCATAGAAGATACACTGACCTCTTTAACCAGATCCAGATGGTGACGATACTAATTTAAATAGAAAAAGTGGATATGCTTTTATGATAAATGGTATTTCCCATTTATAGCTCAACAGCTGGCTGGTATGGACATAGCCAACCACAATGTTACATCCCTATGGAGCGACTTCTAGCTAATAAATGGCAGTCACTATGTGCTCATCCTGCTTTTACTATACATGATTCCAGACAAATACGTTCCTTTGGACCAATGTTTTTATGCTTTATTTCTTCTAGTTGCATTCATTTGCCACACTCTCGTTTTCTTTGTTGTGTAGAGATGATGGCTGTGATGAATGAATGAGCAGAACAGCAACTGGCTCTAACACTAAAAAAATGAAAGCTGAAAGCGGGAATGGCAGATTGATCTCTCTTCTTCTGCCACACACACAGTTAAACCCACCTGTTAAAGCCACTGCCAGCATGCACTGCAGGAACATGAACACATAAACACACAGACACTCACACTCACACACCATCTTGGCCACAGTGCACCTGATCACAGCCCACACATGGAGAAAACATACACAGAGCGCCACTTGCCAAACGAATCGCAGCGTGTTTTGTGAGAGCAGTGGATGACTAAGGCAGGGGAAAAAAGGAAGTCAAAGCCTTTTAGTGAGCAGAAAGGAAGAGAGGAAAAACACTCGGCTGGTTCTTTGTTGTCTACTGAGCAGAGTAAACTACATTGTGGTCGCTCCGCTGTCTTATACTTTTACACATTACAACAACTCTGCCTCCCTGTAGAGTTTTCTCTCTTATGTAAGCTCTTTCACATCTGAATATTCACATCCTGCAATATGTGTTGTTCCAGGTAGATATAGATTAATTGCATCTTCCTCTTTCTGTACTTTCTTTGTGACTTCTCCGTACCCCCCAGCTAACCCTCACATCCACTCGCCTGAGTGAGCTGGTAATAACACTGCTCCTTATTCACCTTTTCACCTCTCATAAGGTTCCGGTGTTGTGGCACTGTGTGCTCAGTGCCGGGTACAGCTCTGCCACAAACCTCATGACCTTATCCAGTGACTTGCATGCTCACAAACACATTGGTGCACACAGTTGCACATGCGTGTCATGCCTTCTTATGGGCACTGCTCCAGTCATGGCATAAGGCTAAAGCTCCTTGAGGGAAGGGACGTCCAATTTGGACTCATGCACACACACATACACACAAATTGTGTTCTCCATACTGTGGAGAAATCTCTGTGGACTTTCTTGCATCACTGGTTTTTGTCCCTGAGGGAGAAAACTCCCTCTGTCATGATGGGGCCACAGTGAACATCGTTCCCCACAAACATTTGAGTACATTTGTAGATACAGTACAGTATGCTCAATTTTCAAACTAGTGTGTGAAAATTGTCATTATTTATGCGTTCAATTAGGACTATCAAAACATATTTTCATAAATTGCTCCCGGCTACTCGGCATCATGGTGTGATTGCAGTTTGTGTTGTGTGAACATTTGTAGTATGTGTGTGTCTGCAGCAACAAATCCTAGGCGTAATTCACAGTTTAGAATGTTAGAAATGCTTTAATTATATTAAGTGTTGTGTAAAACATGCATTCGCAAGTGATTCACTTAAGACCGTTACACATAAAATTACACAACTGATGTTTAGACACTAGACTAGTATGTCTTCAGTTCAAATACAATGCTTGGAAAGTGACAAGTACATTTCTTTGTTGTGGAACAAAATGCTGCTTGCGCCTATATCTTGACTATGAGGAAACTGTGTGTGTGTGTGTGTGTGTGTGTGTGTGTGTGTGTGTGTGTGTGTGTGTGTGTGTGTGTGTGTGTGTGTGAGTGAGTGAGTGAGTGAGTGAATAAGAAAAATTAAAGTTAAATCATTCATAAAGCCTTCCCAGTGAAAATAAACATCAAGCAAACTCTCCCAAACTCCCCAGCCTGGTAGGTGTGTCTATATATGTACACATTGTGTACACAAAAAGTATTAATTCACATATTATATTTAGTTATATTAGTTATACCTGGGAGTATTAAAGGAGGACAGTTAATTATATTGCATTGTTACCATGGTGACAGCAAACCAGTTGATTTATCTGCTGCTGATTTGTTGCCATTAAGTTCAGTTTTGAGTGCGTCCTGGGAAATGGAGTCTGCAGGTGGTGAAGTACAGCGCTGGTAGATGCACTTCCCGGCCGATAACAACTTAAATTCAAACACACATAATGAGACTGCCTTTATTTAGGCAACCAGAGCGGAACAGTCATGGTAAATAAATAAAATAAAAACCAGAAGAAAGTGCAGTGGCCACTCAATGTAGGGTACATTCATCACGAGTGTCTGACCCAATACTGTTCATCAGGCAGACCTGAAAAAGGGCTTAGGACTAATAACCTTGTGTCACACAGCAAAGATTTACAGGGACCTTTGAGCCAAGTTGTGGGAAACTATTATGCAAATGTAGCACATTATCTTGCCTTTCCTGTCTTCTCCATCACCAAAAACTGTCACTAATGTGCTCCGCCTGCTGTGTGGGCTACATACAGACAGGAAAGAGACAAACAAATGCAAGCAAACAAGCAGACATGAATAACTTCATGTTTTTTTTCTATCTGTCTCTTTCTCTTTCTTTCTATTTGTTTTGCTGGGTCTTTCATCCTCACACATAGAGACACTTTGTCAGACTGATGTATACTCACGCAAATGCGTGGCATAAACAAAAAGGCGGAGAGCAAACAAACAAGAACTGAAAGACGCTCCCTTCGCTCTTCATGCAACCACGTCTGTATGGACAGATATGCGCACATGAGCGTTGTGAAGCTGCACTCACTCGTACAGGAACAAATAATCATATAGTGGTGTGTAATCAGGTCTGTCTGCAGTCTTAATTAAACTCGGATTTGGCATTTAGACACCCACGTCTAGCCAACCACACCAGGATAAACAAGCCTCTTGGTGTCACGTCTCCACAGTAACAAGGGTGACACTAGGGTAGGGACAGAGGGCAAGTCAGCACTGAGAGGTGAAATTAGATACATATAAAGAAAACGCCAACCATGGAGAATGATTTTCACTGCCCCATTGCAAAAAAATGAAAAGGTTGAAAAAGTACATAATAACAATGTATGCCAATTACTCAACAATTACTCCGCCATGTGCTCAAATGTCTGGCCTTCAAAACTCACCCTACAGCCTCCACTGTGAAACAGATCAGAACAATCCCCATCTCACACCCACCTACTCACATTTTCAACAGAAGGCTCATCTGAAATGTGACATTTCAGATAAGCCTTCTACATCAAATGACAAAGCAGAAGTGTTAAGCATTGTGATCTCTTCTTCACTCGACTGTGAGTTTCTGTTTGAATGAAGACTTTTTGTTCTCTGATTAGCTAGCTTGCTTGTATCCGTTGTGACTGTATTGCTTGTTGCAGGTCAGTGAAGTGTAAGCAGATGGCAGGGGGTGGGAGGTTGAAGCAGTGCCAGAGACTCGAGTGGGGAGAGTCGAATCTTGTTGGTATTGTTGCATTTGCTGGTGATCACTGGTAAAGGTCAGGAGGTCGTGCATCACAGAAAGTCACCTTGTCAAGTCATTCTTGGTCATATTAAGTGTAAAATCTTTCTCTTTTTATCCAAAAGATGTGCAAATGATTTAACTAATTTTCAAGGCATTTTCAGCATATTCAGGAAATAAGGCACACTTCCTTGTGAAAAACTTCCTTGTGCCTTACACTTACACTTAGATTAGTAAAACATATTGAACCAAACTGGTTTGCACTGGAGCAGTTGCTACATGTAGAATTTGAAATTTGTTGACTTGATTCACCATAGTTGGGAATC
Source organism: Maccullochella peelii (assembly GCA_002120245.1). Classification (NCBI taxonomy): domain Eukaryota; kingdom Metazoa; phylum Chordata; class Actinopteri; order Centrarchiformes; family Percichthyidae; genus Maccullochella; species Maccullochella peelii. The sequence goes on along the minus strand of LKNJ01000109.1, from coordinate 146,332 downwards.
ATATAGCATTGCTGCATTTCATACTTTGTGATGCTTGCTCTGCTGTCAAGTAGATATATTGTCGGGGACAAACACTTCAGTTTCAACTAAGACTGAGCTTGCATCGCAGTTATACCTCACAGGTTCAGAGCTGCAGGATGAGGATAGAGCAAAGTGGAAAACTGTGGGGCAGTGGAAAGAGAAGTTGTTTATTTGAACAAGAGGTAGTGGGACATTTGACATGCACCCTCACTGCGGTGGTGACAGTTGCAGAGACAAGGGAGCAGGAGAAACACACTTTGGAGTGAATAACCTTATTTGGCAGGAAAATGAATACAATATATGACTGCCATGAATTTCTAATACAGAGAAGATTCAACTGAGATTCCCTTCTAGATTTGGCCCAATTTAAGCTGTTTGACTCAGTTCATTAATTCACCTTAGACATTAAAGCCTGTTGCGTCATCTTGAGTCACATCCTGAACACATTGACACATTTTCTTACATCTCTTGTTGGGAGTGGAGGATGTGGATGACTGGATTGGACAGGTCATAGTGAAAGGAATGAGTGAGACTAACAGCTCCAACAGGACATGGTAAAACAAGGCAATGACTTACAAAGACTATATTCTGCCTGCTGCATGAGTTTTAGGTTAACTTGGTTTGTATACTGTATAGGTCTACATTGCCAGCAGGGGTTGATTCGCCATCTGGAGAAATGGGAGTAGGCTGACTGTTTGGTCATCCTGCTTTAGATTGGCTGGCCAGCCTCTGTGTGGGTGCTGTGATTGATCTTACCTCATAAATCTTTCTTACATTTCCAACTTTACTTTGGTACATTCCACCTTTTATGCGCTGAACTGACAATGACAGACTTTGTGACTAAGTCATGGCAGACAAGATAAATTTGTGTTTGCTGATATTTTTCATGTGAGCTATATTCTCTAATGGTCTGACTGCCCTTGTGCTTACCTGCTCATTCTGCGGATGCTATTTTGCTGCCAACACTGCTCTTAAGTCACTGCCATTCATTTTCCTTTGCTCTCACCACCTTCCCAGAATCCACCTGTGAGTATTGTACTTCTGGGAGATATGCATTTATTTCTGTGCTCCAATTTCCTGCTTACACGTAGTGATAAGATCCACAGCTTTGATACTAAAATAAAGGTATTTTTTCACTTTTAATTCATTTATTTTATATTTTGATAAATTAAGTTTCAGACATTTCATAAGCCACTTCAAAATATTTAATTCCTATACCATTTTAAACACAATACTGTGTTATACATATGTCCGTCTGAACCATATGTTGACTGTGGGTCAGCTGCAATACTATTCCAGTCTGCCACTTCACATAAAAAGAGTATAAAAAGACCACAAAAGAGATTGGAGATAAACCCAATAGCAACATCTTGAATCAGTCTCACCTTGCTTTAAGTAGAGCCTCAGTTGCTCCTGGTAATTGTGCCAGTTTACGTTTGAAGTATCATCAGTAGAGAAAAATATACCAGTTTTAAGCCTGTTTTTGAAGACATCTGTGGAATTTCTTCTCTATTCGCAGCAGGGAGACGGTTTCATAAAACAGCAACACAGTGTAGAGAAAGCTCTGCTACCTGCAGTTGTCTTATTTACTGCTGTGATGATAAAAAGCCTGCATGTAGTGTTTGGAGGTTGCTTGGTAGTATACTGTATGTGTTGCAATAAGATCCAAAACAGACAATGCGGTTACATGGGTGGGAGCCTGTTAAGGAAGGATATGGTATGTTTTCCTGTATATAGTCAGAGAATCTGTTTTGTCAAGATTCTGGCAGCAGAATACTATACAAGGTGCAGATTTGTAGTGGCCACATAAATCAGACTAGCACTACATAGAAGTAATTAAATCATAGTATTATAATACAAATGCAGATACTAAAGATTTAGCCTACCATGAACTAGCATCTTTGTTTTGCCAGCATTGAGAAGAGGATGTTTGAGGATAGTAATCGTTTCACTTCAGGTGCGCACTTCAAATGCCGAGTGGTTAAGAGCTATTCCATACAACCACAGTGTCAGATGGCTCACATGTGAGCACAATAAAAATAAATGAAAATTTATGACTCATGTCAAGCCCAGCAACAGAAACAAAACAGAACTTAATGCTGCTCTAATCAATATTTTTATATTAAGAGTGGATCAATTGGCTATGTGTAATGTAAAGGGTGTTTCTCGTAGTGACAAACCCACAGAGAATTATCACCTGACTCTGCAGCCCCCCTCAGCTCTATAGACCATTTTAGCTCCTTGCAGCTCATTGTTTTGGTTTCATGGCCCGCAACTTTACCGGTTTGGTTCAGTCTCTCTGCTCTCATAAACCTCAATTCTAGATGCAGTAGACAGTTGTTTTCAATGAAAAAACTCTCATAAACCCACTGTATACTACCTGCCCGTAACGGCAGACAAAGTTAGCAACTAGCATTAATGTGATGATGTCAACGTTTACAGCTTCTTGACATTGCATTGCCCCAGAGTAGCCAAAAAATCAGTTAATGCAGGTTTAAATGATGAAGGCACTACTTCAAATGCCAATGTAGCCTTCAAGGGGGTTGACCTTATTAAAAGCCTTACTTAGCTCAAGGAGTAATAATGCATACATTGTAATAGGATCAATAACTAGCGGCTAATCATAAGATCAAATTTCTTATGAAGTGGAAACAAAAAGGGAGGTGTGGGCATGTGAAATGCCTGTGAATGTATATATCCTTACGTAGAACTCGGCTGATAGAGTTTTATAACACTGCTGCAACACTGCTGCAACTGGAGCTGCTGTTAAGGCAGCTTGTGGCAAGGGCTAATGAAATTAGAGCTAGTTGTCAAGCTGGGGCTGGCATTGCAAGCTGCTGCTATTAAGGCTGTGCTGCTAGAGATTGGGCTTTTGATTGGGGCAAGGCTGATTGACACACACACATATATATATATATATATATATATATATATATGAGCTAGCACAACCACGGTACATAATTTTCATGCTCTGAGATAATAAGACTAATATTGTGTATATATGTGCCCACCATTATTGGTCATGCAGGTCCAACTGGTTTGGGAACAATACTGATGTGGAAATGTGTGCAATGAATGTGGAGCATGCCTGGCCATGACTAAGCTAAGCTTCATGAGCTTTTCTGGCCTGATGGAGAGACCGAGTTGGCTAGGCTAGTAGTGCGGCCATGGATGTGTAAGTATGGGCATCTATTATTCAAGACATAATTATGCAGTGGGACGCTTCGTCAGCCAGTCAATCAGAACCCAGCTTTTCATTAGGCTGCCTGTCATTGCACTGCGCTGGAGGCATGCCTCTCACGCACATCACATGTGCACGACACACACACACCCACCCACACACACACTCACACAAACACAAACAGACATAGGTACATATGCACACCCACTATTCTCCCTGTCAATATATCATTACAAAAACAAGAAGAAGCTTGAGGAAAAAAGTGGTGGGGTGACAATTGCTCCTTCCTCTCATTTTCCTACTCTTTCGCCCAATAAGCCCCCACTGAGACTCAATTTAAATGTCAAATGAGACTGATTGGTTTATGGTACAGTGAAATCTTAGAAAGGCAGAGTGAGAGGGAGGAGGGGAGACAAGAGGGGGGGAAGATATAGAGGAGGTGCTGAGGGAGGGCAAAGAGGAGGGGGAGGGGGCAGAGTGGTGAGGAGCCTGGCACCTTATAGACTGCACACACGACTTCCTTGACTGCACTAGATTTTTGAACTGGCAGCATTGTGTACAATATGCTATGATGGTTTCAAACTTGTATTACACATGAAAAGAATGATGATGTGAAATAATGAACTTAAATGTACTTTAAGAATATAGCTCTTGATGTCCCGCTGTCATATGTACACTCACTCTCATTCTCACCAGTTGCATGTGATTTGAGCTTTAGTTACTCAGAATGAGTCGGATAAAGTCCTGTGTCCTGAGTGTTTGCAATTAAGGGAACAAGAGGTGATTAAGTTTCCCCTTATTGCCAACAGAATCCTGATTTCAGCCCCGACTCCCCCAGTCAAGCACATTAGCTGGATGAAGTGGATAACTGGTTAAGTGAATGAAGTTGATCACATCAGGACTCCACAGCACATAGCTGTTTTCTCATAAAACCTGCTTAATGTCTGCCGCAAATGAATCTCCATGATGAGCGCTGACATTGTTACACCATCAATGAAAGGACCCTGACGGAGAGAGGCAACGCAGTAGGTCAGTTTTCTCTACTTTCATTTCTCCTGCTACAAACCCCTGCCACCATGTTGAAGGCTGGAATCAATGAAATCATAATTTGTCAATTTTAATAATCAACTAATAATTAACACCAAGCTGAAAAGCCATGTTTCACACCCAACATCACCCAAAAGTGACATCACGGTGTACTGACAGACTGTGGAGTACACTTATACATCCGTGCAGCGAGAGTTAAATATATTGCCTCTGATACATAAAACCTAAAAATAAACAGCAGGGCTTTATAGTGTTGCATCAAGTTTACTGGAATACATTCCGTCCCCGGGGACACGAGAAAGAATGAATTGTCAAAGAAAGCTACAGATGGCTAAAGCTCTCCCCCACACTCTCGCTCTGTCTCTTTTGAAAATGCCAAGAGAACGTGGAGTGAATAAAAGGGCAGGGAAGAGGAAAGAGAAAGGCAGACAGAGGGTCAGAGTCTTGGTGAGAGGAGGGACTAAGGGAGAAAGGGCAAGATGGAGACTTGGTAAAGATAGATAGATTTGGCAAAACCAATTAATTATATGCAGGAGGAGAGAGGTTAGAGATTAGAAGATGGGCAAGAACAAAGTTGATGACTTCCCAACATTCTGACAGAAAACACTCTGATGAAGACAGAGAGCATGAACTCCTGCTGTAGCACCGGCGGTTTGCATGTGTTTGAGTGTAAGAGAGATCTCATCAATATGTATGCCTACATCTAGTACATGTGTGTGTTTGCGTGCATCTGAATGTTGACTCTCCTTTAACCAAGACGTCTCATTACCAAATGTGATGGTTGGTGAGGATGGGAGGAGGAGGGGGTCTATACTATAGACCTTGGGATCAAAGCAACCACCAGCATGTAAAACAAATCCACTCCACTCCACTCCAAAGAGGAGCGGCACGCAGTAATGATGTTGACTCAAGTCTGATCCATGTGTACACTTCCTACTCGCTCGCCGTGCCTAGAGAGGGAGGTTTGCGTTTGTGGATGTTCCATTTCGAGGAGGAGTGTGCATAATAAGCAAAGTGACAGGGGACTACAGTGAGATATACAGCACACCAAGGCCGTCAGAAAATGTTTGAATAATGTTGCCTAATTGGTGCCCGATATGTTTGGGAGCAAACAAGAGTAAAGAGAGCAGTTAGCTATACTTAGCAACAGTTTAGTCAGTCACAGAGTGGCTCACAGTTTCAGATTGGCCCGCTGAGGGATGGTTGTGTCTTGAAATACAAAAACAAATGTAGCTCATGTATTTGCCTTTGCCAGAAATTTGATTTCAAGTTAATTCAAGTGTTTGTGAAAAGAAATACCTCCATGTGAAACACTGTAAATGGACTTCACTATATGTATTTGCGTCACAGATGCTACAGCATCCTTTACTGTAGCATCGCACCAGTGAAATTTGTGAAATCTCTCTCCCCCCCCGCTCTCTCCCAGTCTTCCCCTTTGCCTCGCAAGAGGAGCAAATTAACAATGAATTATAAATATTTGGCTGTTAAACAGTTATTGAAATTGTCGGCAGATTTATTTAATCAGTGGAAGACAGAGCCAACAACGCATGAGCTGGCTGCCTGCAGGTATGTGTGGATGCTAATTATGAGTGTATTTAGAAAACGGGAAAATCTTCATTAGCCAAGATTTTTAACAAACAGAGCAGCAGAGGGGGAGGGGACATGGCGGGCAACGTGTGGGAAGTGCTGGGAGAGAATGGTGGAAGAGAAGGAAAATGTGAAAGTGTGGGAGTGACGAGGAGGAGAGAGGGAGGAAGATTGAATTTCTTGACAGGTTTTGACGACAACATTTTATGCTATATGAAAAAAGAGAGATTCGAATTTAGGATTGGGAAACCATTTTAAACAGAGATGACGACCTAGCCTGAGCTGAAGGACACAAACCCTTCCCTCTTGTTATCGGTATTGATTGGATCCAAAAAAAAAGAAAGAAAGAAAAAAAGGAAAAGGAAAAAAAAAACATGCCAGAGCAATCAATCAAGCAAGTAATAGCCACTTAGCTGCTGTGTCATGTAACAACAATAAGGCCACAAAAATTTTAATAAAGGAATGATTTAAACATCTCACCCTTGTTGCGCATGGATTTTTTGCATATGCCTTGCAGCTGCTTCCACTGTAAAATACCACCACATGAATACCATGGAAATACAGTAAGTAGCAAAAGAACATGTGTGCCTTTTTAAGGGTTAAATCGTGAGCTGCCTGCAAAAAGGGATTGATGAGAGCGGAGTTGTGGGCCGGAAAACTGAAACAGAGAGCGAAAATCAACTAAAACGCTCTGTAGATCTGAGGGGAACTGCAGAGTTGGGTGATCATTCTCTGTGCGTTCATCACTACAAGGGACTCCTTTCACATAAAGGCATTGTCTTTTGAATTGTTAATATATAAATATTGATAAGTGCAGATTTAAAGGAGAATATCTGATCTGTTGCTGTAGTGTGGAAGTAAAAAATATTTTTATTATTTTTTACAATTAAGGCATTAGTTGTCTAGAGGATAATAGGTTGATTTAGTATGATGTTTAGTATGTTATACTGAAGCACATCCTGATTGATATTTAAATGAGGTATTAGGGTTGTAGTTTTCAGTATTATTATTAATAATACAATATTATTATCGGTGGTATTATAAATTGCTACACAGACAAAAGGAAGAGCCCTACTATAGGATAAATTCAATTCAGTTTTATTTATATAGCGCCATATCATAACAAAGTTATCTCAGGGCACTTTTCAAAATGACGCTTTGAACTATTTGTACAATACTTTATCTTAGTAAGGACTACTTGACATATCAAAAAATAGGGCAATTAACAGAGAGAAATAAAAAATACAAATGTGCACAGAACAGAATTGGTTCAATGTTCCCTCTAATTAGCATACATAAAAGAGTAATCACAGTCTGTAATCACCTGGCACCCAGCAGTGATACCAGTCAAACCACTACGAGGCCTTGAAAGTCCTCACAGTGGTATAACTTGAAAGGACATCCCTGAGAATAACTGACCCAAATTATCGACACACAAAAGAAAAATAGAGACTTAATTTTCTTATTTGGCAGTACTGAATAAGCCACAAAAGAAGGCATACAACAGGAAGACAGGAAAGCTGTGTCTGTCATATGCTAAAGGGAACCTTGCACATATCTGCCGTTGCTGCAGAACCTGCAAGCCACCTGCCGTGTAGCTAATTATTAAGATGCCCTCACATATATTTTCCTCCTCTACTCACTCAGGGAAATGTCAGGCGACTGCGTTGTTGCCCTTGGTTTGGATCAACGGGGGGATTTGTTTTGCCAAGAACCTCCAACTTCTCAGGAACAATGCCATTTTAAGTCGCAAAAGGTTTTGTTTTATGGTTAATGTCACCTTCCATTTTCTTAAAATGCTTTACAAAAGTGTCATGCTTGCCTGACTGTCATTATGTTGTAAGTGTTTGCTGGTTTGGTGTGTCTGTGTTGAAACATAGTAGTTACTGGTATTTTTTTTACTGCTTTTTTGCAATGCAGTAATGTTCTTGTTGGGGCAAGCGATCCGTGGTACATGAATGAAAGAGAAACCGTAAGGACAAGGGCATTGACTGCCTCTCCACCTGGTAATGCTTGATGCTTCTGAAGTGTCACAAGATGATGGCAGAGTTGACAATTACCTCTCTACTGCAGCACTCAGGAAAAAAAGCACTCAGAGATGAAGTCACAAAAGGATTGCGTGGCTTTGGCAGATACTAATCCTGCACAAATAAGAGAAGAAAAAAAACATGTGATCCTCAAAGCACCCACAAAGGGTGAAATGCACTAACCTAGCAGCGCTGCCAAGCAAATAGCGTCTCTGTGCTATTTGCACATTGGTTAGAATATGCATACATTTGCGGCCAAATTGGCCCCTTTCTATGCAAATGAGCCTCATTGCAAAAAAAGTCCAATTTACAAACACCAGCGCTAATAGCCATACGTAGTTAGAGTGAAAATTATTAGCGTGTGAGAGCTGGTGGTAATTGAAGCGCACTGATAAGGGGTGTCACGCCCAGACTTTCCAGTGATCATGGCAGCAGTGACTGTAGCCAGGCAAAGGCATCGTCAGGACTGACATGCTCATGAGCGGATATTTGGAAGGAGAATAACACTTTTTGATTGTAGCTCGCGGTTTGAAAATTTCAGTTTTCTCCTTCTCTCTGCCATTGTCCTACCTACGGTGTTCTTGGCGCAAAGCCACATTCATTCATAGCCTACTTTGCCACACGGATAATTGCAATCAGACACAAAACAAGGGCAAATGCTTCTCAGCTGCAAAAATTTATAGGGGTGTTTGTGCTGTGATATCATTAGCGCAATATCTTTTGTGAATCGGACCTTGAGACGGGGCAGATAGAGGTTGCAAGTGATGCGCAATTCACGGTGCTATCAGCGGCCGCAATCCATTCTTTGTGAATTTGCCCGTCATTGTTTCCAGGCCACATACGCTCAGGCGCACACATACAAACAAGCGCTCTGCCACTCGTTGTGCCATTTGCCAAGACCACTTGGACCAGCCTCCAACCTGTTGAACACAAAGCCGAGATAAGATGGGTTTAGGCACCCTGTCTCTCTTTGTATTACCCCAGCAAAATGTCAACAATACAAGGTGTCCTGGGGAGTGGTTCAAACTAAATACCTCTCCTCTATCAGTCTGTCTGGCCTCTGATCCCCTTTGATGCCACGTCGTTCCATTAAAACTCTGAAAGGATCTGGGCTTCTTATCTTCTGCCTGCTCTACCGCAGTCATGGAACCGCCAGTGATGAACTACACACTGCTTGTCTTGCCTCAGGGTGTGTATGTGTGTGCATGCAATCTGGAGCATAATATGTCTTTGTGGACGTAACCATGTGTGTGTGTGTGTGTGTGTGTGTGTGTGTGTGTAATAATATGTGTTCTAGTGCAGGTAAGTGGCTGCTGATAGTCCTCCTGGCATTGTGCGGAGCACCTTGAGTGACGTGTGGTATTAAAAGTGTCAGTGTTGGGTGACATGACTGTGATAAGGAGCCAGTGAGAGTCATCCTCATTAAACATCAATCCTGCTTGGCTTACAGGCTTGTTGCCCTGGGTGACACCCTGCATTGTGACACATGGAACAGCAACTAATGCAAAAAAAACAACAAAAAAACCCCAAAACAATTCCTGTGCTGTTCTAGAAATTGCCTCCTTTTTCTGTCAGCCAGAGATTATTTGATGTCTTGTTTTATATACATCTGATAAAGAATTCTCTATTTTGACACTTCTACAGTAAACATGTGAGCAGATTAGGCCTAGTTAGAGGTGCATGTGTTTGCTTATTGTGAGTCCTAAATTAAAGTCTAGTCATCTGTTAAGTATTATAGGATTAAAATAGTTTTGTTACCAACTGTAGATGGTGCTGAAAGGGATTTGTTTGTTTCTTGTCTGTCTCGCTGTTATTCTCATGCATTCGCTTCCATCGAAACACATACACACACACACACACACATACACACACACACACAGTGGCAGGGTGAGTGGTATCAGGGCTCAAACCATTCTGATGTGTCTGCGTGCTTATCTGTTGTCCTTAGAGCACTAAATAGAAGCACTGTGACTGGGGATTTCTTACTGACAATGCTGACTGCAGACCCTGTATTGTGTCAGTCTGTTCAAAATAGCTGCATGGATTTAACAGCTTTCCAGCTACAGGTGTGTAAGACTGTGTGTGTGTGTGTGTGTGTGTCATATGGCGTTGCTGTCAAGGGATAACAATTTTTCGTTTTCGTTTAAGTCGTGTTGCAGTTCCTTATTCCATATTTTGTATGTTCACACACACACACACACACACACAGACACACGCACAAACACATAGTCTTGGGCCAATTCATCATGTACAATAAATATACAAGAGCTTGTCTCGGTGAAAGGGGTGCACAAATACAAACAACTCATTTAGTTACAAGTGCATGTAGCACGTGTGTTACAAGGATAACTGGAGCAAACATTCGGGGACGACGTAGGGTACAATAGCATGGGTTACACATGCTCCTTGAATTCAACATTATATCATTATGTGCATTCAGGCGTGCTGTATGTAGCAGCCTTAGGTTGCAGTGGATCTGAGTGCCTTTAAAAGTTTGTGTGCATTGTAGATTGCGGCATGAATGTAGAAGCTCCTAAGGACAGAGGTAAAATCAGATTGAGATTCTTGCTTGTGCTGTTAAAATTTCAAATTATGTTTTGCAATTCACACCTAAAAGTAAATTTTTGCTTTGCTTTGCACACGTAGGTCAGGAATTTTGCAGAGAGCTTTCCCTAATCACCTCTCTATATTTTATGATACATAAAATATAGATACAGTAATCTCTATCTGTTTCTATCTTCTACTCTAAGAGAAGCTATAAAGATATGTTTAATCTCCATTGGTTGGGTGCCATGAGTGTTCCATCAACCAAACTAACAGCAACTTTTTAAACTGGGCACTGTGTAGTTTAAAAAAAAATCTCTTACATTCTTTTAACTCACACTACATGTTTTATTCATGCTTTTTGCACAACCAAAACATACAACTTCTGTGCTCACACTGTACTGTTCAATTGACGGGTCAAAGCATGGGTGCTCATGCAGAACAGAAACACAGAAGCCCCAATTGGTTTTGTCCATTGTCAATTCCAATAAAGTTTTATTCAAACAAAATGACTGCATCCTCTTTCAACGTAAAACAAGAAAAAAACAGCAACATAAGAATGTGGATGATGTAGACAATATGGTTTATTTGTTTTGCAGCAAACTTAGCTAACTGTAGTCTCAGTCAAGACTGTAGCCAGCCACATTTTTTGAGTAAAATACTTCAAAAATATTATAACACGCTTGTTACACTTTTTAATGACTCTTTTGACATTAGCCATGTGAGAAATTGAATAGCAGAGCGGCTCAACAGTCGTATACATTTTCGGACATGCCAGAAATCAATCAGGTCGTTCGGGAAATTGGTCAATTGCCATCACCCCCCCCCNCCCCCCCCCCCCTCCACTGAACATCAAACAGTAGCATATCTGTCAGAATTGTTGACTAATTCTGAAATGAGTCAATCAATCAGGGTTAGAACTGGACTTAATCTGTACAACAATATAATTTGACATGTACGTGTACCAGTTTATCATCCCCTCTCTCTCAGGAAAGACTCAAAAAACTCCATCTCCACCCTGATTCTCTAGTGAGTCACAGCCAGATTCATTTTATGGACAGCATTTTTTGTTTTCTCTGGAAGATAATGCTGGAGTTTGGTGTTGTAAACTGTGTAGTGATATTGATCTTGCAAAATTAGGTGCTCTAGCTGAATTCCAAGTAAATTGAAGCACCTTTTTTTTTCCATATGCTCATTTTGTCAGGTGCAAAATCAATCCGTTTGGAAAGTGTGCTCCACTGCCTTGTCAAAAGCGAATAATGTGCTAGCCTATCGATCACGGAGATGCAGAATCGCCAGGCATGTCAATTCTCAAAGGGAGAGAAACACTAGGGATCTCTAAAAACCAGTCAAGTGCACATCAAACTGGTTTCCCACCTTGAGGAACTCTGTTCATCTTTGGAGACTGGGAGCTACGTTATCTCTATTCATGACTCACTACAGATCTGCTCCTCACGTCCAGAAATCCTGCAGCATCATTTCCCTTTTTCCTCCAGCCACTAACACCTATAACTCTTCCAAGTTCAGATGGACTTTTCCTCTGTGCCTTTCAGCAGCCAATCATATCATTTAGCGTCTAGGGTTGTGCTAATTATCATCAGGTTTCCAAGCCCAACTGCCTCAGTTCAGAGGCCATATTGGATCCAGTCTTGGTGATGAGTCACTAGCCAAGGGGCTGGCACCAATGTGGGTTATGTCCTGCGGTTGGTTAATTTGCATGAGGAAACCAGCAGGGTTTGGCTTTAAAAGATCAGGGTCAGTGGAATAATAGAGATTCACTTTTCTTTTTAATCAATGTGCTGTCCTGAGGCCTTGTGCAGGGCTGTTCTGAAAGAGTTATTGGAAGCTCTTTGCTTTATTTACTCTGCTCATGCTGAACATTTTGCTGACAATCAGCAGTATTGGATCAGTGCTGGATACACTCGACCTCATCTGGGCGAGTATTAGAGACAATGGATCCTCCTCCCATTGCTCTGTGCCGCTCTTCTATCCTCTCTTCACATCAGCAGCAACCCACTGTTACTCTTCTTCAGTTTCATCAATTCACAAAATCATGATCAATTTGTTGTCCATACATAGACAGAGATACATTTCCCCAACACAAAAAGATTTTATATGTGGAAAATTAACTCTACAAACTAGTAGTGAAGGTCAATACTACTCAGTCATTGTACAACTGTGACACAGTTGTGACCAGAATTCTACAGCTTGTTAAGCACATGCAGCTTCATATCACCAAATGTATTCAGTGATTCAACACTGTGCATTTTTAGTTACAGTTAAAGCTGGGGTAGGCAAAATCTGTGCAACCTATGCAAAACCTTCCGCCTAACCTAACCTGTGAATGGCCAAAGTCTCCCGTCACAGGATAGATTTTCTGAAGCCCGAAAACAGCCAAGAGGAGGGGCAGAAGTAGAGGTTTTCTCTCAGACCACTTGAATTACAATATGCTGGACGGTTATTATGGCATTTTTGCCCAATGACGGCAAAAAAATACCGCCTACCCCACCTTTAAAATATAGAAACAATTGATAAAAACAACAAGGTCTATTTAATAACTGTTCTGGAGCTTTTGATTATATCACATGATCTTCATCACTTAATGGATTTGGTTTGCCCAGTTGTCATGGAATTGTAGATGTTCAAACTTCGATTTTTTTTGGAGCACTTTAAGGACTTCTAGTCAACACTGTCGTCAAAGCTGAGGTCCAAAGTTCAATTCTGACCCTGGAAATAGCAGTTGAGAAAACAATTTTACCACAAGGTCTATTTAGTAGCTATTCTTAAAGAAAGAGGAAGTTTTTTCAGTCTGGACATTATGTACAATATTTACAAACTTACTGTATGCAATCTGTTATAGAGGCACAATGAATGAAAGTAACATTGTCTTGACAATGCTGTTATTCTTGCAGGATATACCCAGAATTTGTGTGAGATCCTCTACTTACACTGTTTTTAGAGGGTTTTCATATTAAAATAGGTTCAAACTGAAAATGTAATATTTAGAATTTAAAAAAAAGATTTTTTTAAAGATAAAAATACATTTCATCTGTCGTCAATAACAGGTCCTGCAACAACAGTGTTGTATTAAGAGGCATGACAGCACCACACCTCCCCCTGGTTACAGTACGAACCCCCTTAATACGTAAAATTTCAATAAAATGCAACAGACAAAATAATGAGAAACACTGTATGTTACCTGACTGTTTTACGATTAATTCACTACATTTAGTATCAGGTTTATTTCACTACTGTTAAAAGGAGAAAAAATACCCATGTCATAAGGGCACCTTAACCATATCACATTGTCTTCATAGCTTATCCCTAACCAAAGATTTAGTGTCCTTCATATTCAAGTTAATCATTTCACATGATGAACAGATCAAAATGGTGTGTCCATTTACGGTGTCACATTACCCAGTTTGTGGTGGAGAAATGTAATACTGACATAATTTATGCCTACACCATGTTATGTGTTTCACATCTTGTTCCATTCAATAATGTTTTATGAGGCTGTGTTACTCATGTCATGTGTATGTCACATGCTGCATATATTTCCACACTGATTTTTACCTTGGAGTGTACAAGATATATATATGCCTGTGTGTTTGTGTGTTTTCCTTCTCTCCCTTATATTAATATAATTAGTATGCGATCCACATGTGGCCATGTGTTCACAGGTCACAATGCACCATCACTCCACCAGGGAAAGTGAAAGGTGAGAGGAAAGTGCACATATAGAGGGAATGAGAAAGAAAGAAAAATAACATGTGAAAGGAAAATTAGCTGAAAATCCTGTTAGGTCGGCCTCGCTCTTGTAGTATTTTTCATGCTTCTTTCTATGTGCATATTTATTATTTTGCTTTTTGCAATGTCTGAGTCATAGACGCTGACAAAATACATCAAAATGAGTTCTTTTGTGAACATGAAGTGCCATTTCGGTGACATTTTCATACATAATGACTTTCAGAAGCTAACTTTGCCAAGCTTATATGATCTATGGATTGTCTTAATATCAGATTTTGTGTTTCAGTAAGCCATCACATTCCAAATTGTGTAATTTGGCTTTTTGCAGATTGTGTTTTTGGTCCTGTTATCTGTACTGCAGCAATTGTTAGACAGAAATATTTATGTAGATCTAATTTCAAAAATCTCATTGCATGCAATTCCAATGCAGGAATTAGTGTGACCATAATTAATGCAACTGAAGAGTAGGAAGCAGAGACTTGAGTAAGGATACAACCGCCGGAAAAGCTACGCCGAAGGCTGCTCCATAGCTGACATGCACCTCCTTAGAAACTACACGCTGGCAAGAACTGTGACTGGCTGCTTGTGTTTCTGATGGCGATAGAGATTGTCGAAAGTGGAGACAACGTTAAGGAAGTTAAAGAAAGACTCAGTGGTCATCTCCTTTTCAGTAACACACATCTAACAAAGCCATCCCCACTGCAAACCCTCTGCTCACTGTAATCATGGTATTCACAATCACAGTGAATGAAACAACGTAAACACGATGATTGCACGGCAGTAGTCTCCTATTCAGTAAAGAGGCAAAATAAAATAGAATTTACCAGATGCAACTCCAGTTTTGTAAGCATGTGTGTAGCCCACCGTTGCTCTGTATCACAAAGTGAAGTGAAACAGTTTCAGTGGGGATTATAAACAAAGCATGATGAAATGAGCTACACCTAAGTATCTACGGCAGAACTCCTGTTAAACTCCCTGCATCAAGCCCAAATCCGACATTAGTTTCCTTGACCATGATCTTTGTCTTACCTACAGTAAGTGAATATGGACAGAGCAACGTGGGCATCCTGTTGGAGTCCTGTTTCCTGCCACTTTACTTCACTGGCATGTCAGCCCTGTTTACTGAAGCAACTCCTGAAAAAATAATGTCCAACCTTCTTTGCCATACACGTGTTTATTGTACTAGGGTGAGAGCAACTGCCCATGGTTTAATATGAAAGAGAGTGTTTGCTTTTGTCAGTCCAATGAACCATACACTGAGCATGAAAAGTGATTGACTGATCTGTACAAAATAAATTGCATGTCTGAATTTCTCTGATTCCAATTGTACTCGGACTGATTCATGTTTTCCCGTCGTGAAATTCTGCAGAATAGTTGCAAATCATATCAGAGAGACAGCTGCTGTAGCGAGGACAGCGGCCTCTCCAACAAAATAGGTGAGACGTGAACTGAAATCCTCCCATGACAGTTGACGCCCAGCTGTTTGACACACTGGGGGAGGTAAAAGGTGCAAGGATGTCATAGGGAACAGGGTACAGGTTCATTAGATAGTCATTGTTTTACTGTTTATCAGTTGACAAGCATTTGCTAGCAGAACCCCCCACCCCTACCACCACCCGCACCCCCACCCCAACACACCATCTCTCCTCTATTGATGCTCCCTGCAGTCTGCCACACTGGGAGACTGGATTTAGATTAGATTTTAATCAGGGCTGTCACTGGATCAATGGAAGTTTATTACCCCCAGAAGGAGCACTGGCAAGGAAGCTCTGCCTCCTGGGAAGTGTAGTTTCACCAGCCTTCATCATCCAACCTGCTAACACCCCTTAGGGAGCATCTGGTATGGGAATTGCATTTTTTATTGTGTGCAGTAAATCTCATTGTTATTCTTCTGATATGTGATGGTTTGGCCAACATGGGTGTCATGAAGGAAAATTGAAAGAAGTGCCACAGCAGAGTATATGTTGTGAATACATTAGCAAAGAGCACATTTGCGGTTTGTTTGTGGAGAGACAAAAGGGAACTGAACAACAGAGTGAGATTATTTATTTGTGCTCACAGTCCCGTCAGCATGATGAAACAGTCGGTTTCTCATCTAATGTCAGGTATTTGCGTGCACCAGGCGTTCTTTTGACAAACAACCAAGCAGCGTGGCCATTTAGAAGACCGCTGGAGCCCACTCCCCACTCCTCTCAATACACACTGGCTTTCAGTTGCCCAGGTAACTAGTACATAGCTTTGATTAATTACACTTTGTTAATAAGCAAGTCCTCCAATAACTGTCTGCTAGAGCAATTTGAGCATACATATCTGTGTGTGTTGGCAGATGAGGTATATCTGAATGCGCACACACGTGTTTCTGTGTCATGCCTTTGTGCTTCCATGCCATTGTATATGATCATATTCACTTGGGGGTTAAACAATTACAAACAAGAGAGGTCTCTCCCCAATATTGTCCTCATTCTTCACTGTCCCCACCACTAGTATTTGTCCGATGATATATGAGGTGAACCTAATACTGTTCTCACCAACCCAATGTCCTGATTACAAACAATTATTCATTGTTACTTACAGTAATAAAAGGGTAATGGGGCCTCATAAATCTGCTAGCTGGTACTCCCATTCGCTCCCAGAGGGGTGTTGCCAGTGGGCCCACTGGGGGATGCAGGACTGGTGTACAGGATGGTCAACTCCAATGTCCTGCTTCATTGATTGAAGTCTTCTTGACTTTGACATAAAAAGCATCACATTATTGTTCAGTAAATGGTGCTGATGATAAATCTTTACCGCTATTTATGTTGTTGCTTCGAAGGGAACTAAGTGACAAGTCATAAAACATTTGAGTTTATCAATAGACAGGGACAGAGTTAAGATTGATGCGTTGAATGTCTTTGATTAGATGAAAGGAAGACTTGAGTGTGTGGAATCAGATTATGGAACATAATGAAGAAGGTAATGTTAAATTATCTGCAGCAAGGTTGATGGTTTCAATTACATCCAAGTGCTGATGTTGTAGAAACATTTGATTAGCACATGTCAGGGGAAAACCATTTGATGTGCAATGTCAGGAAATGAAAAGAGAGAAATAGGGGAGGGAGGCGGGCAAAAGATCTTTATCATCTGATTTAGAAAGCCTCCCTTCACTAATTCAAATTTGAATTAAAAGCAAAATTTTCTCATCATATCAACCTATTTCTCATTCCCACGCTCTTCCTCCCACACATCGAACACACACACTCATAGACACTGGTTTCCTGGACTACCCTGCAACAGAATGGCAGTGTTACCATGATGCTACTGCGGTCAGTCATCAAGGACAGCTCGTTGAAATTCCGCTCATCTCTTCCCTTTTTCCCTCACTTTGCCTCTATCCTCCCAACCCTCTCCCCTTCCACGGCCAGGGTGAAGCGGCCTGCTTTTGTTAACAGCATTACATAAGTGCCTGAAGAGGAGCAAGAGAGAGAGGGAGAGGGAGAGATGGAGGGCACAAATGCAAAGAAAGACGAGGGCCAAGATTCTGCAAAAAAAACCAAACTCATGTATATATTACACAGATAATCCTTTGTAAATCACTTATTATGCACCTTTGTAAAACAGGGATAAAATGATTAGGAGAGCATTTGAACAGAACCCTGCTTGTCCTCCTCCTCACCAAGTCCACACACACGAATCAAACACATACATTCCACCACTAAAGCGATGATGATTGCCAGGAAGCACTTAGCATTGCACTGACCTCAGTGTTTATTGTAAGGATGGAAGGGAGGATTATAGAAAACATATAATAGGGGTACAGATGGAGGGGAAAGGGGTGTGGAGCGTAGATGGATGGAGGAAGGTGGATACTTAAGTAATTTGTGAGGGCAGACTCATTAAGACCTTTGATGGACTGCATGTCCGGTGCTTCAAGGACAGGTTGAAGCGGGGGGGGGGGGGGGGGGNGGTGGTGGTGGGGGGAGGTAATGCGATAAGTGGGCCATTTGATTCAATCGCGTTCCATGCAAAATGCATGTTTCCTTCTGCTTCATTTAGCTCAGCTGAGGCCAGACTCTGTGACTCCCACTTATACTGAAACACACTGATACATTGTGAACCAGGGAGCACCCACTTACATGTGTTCACATGAATACACTCATAGGCACCAATGGCATAAAACTCCATTATCAATATAATGCAATAGGCCTAAAATGCTTGCACTGTCCGTGACACCCACAAACACATACCTACACACACACACACACACACACACACACACACACACACACACACACACACACACACAGACACAGAGCTGCACCTGCCTTTGGCTGGCCCATTAACCATGTTGAGAGGGAGGAAAGTCGGGGGCAGTGGAGTGTCTCTTATTCCAACAATCAATCATACATTAGCCAGATAGCATATCCAACTGAGCAAGCTGCCAACCAGACAGGGAGACAGGGAGGAGGAAATCACTACCTAACACCAGGGGCCAGATGCATAAAAGTCTGTCTAGGTTCCAGACTAATAATCTGTGTGCACACAACTGAAGAAATATGCGTACTCTCTATTTCAAAATTTGTTAAGCTGTGTGTATGCACAGTTCTGTTTTGGAAATCTAAATTGTTTGTATGTACACAAGCCTGATTTCCACCCCCACAGTTACCCATGAATTGATTTAGATAAGCCGCTAATCAACTGTTTTTCCTTTTAATACATCTGTCTGATGGAAAGAAAAAGAAGTCCTCCAACAACACCACCCACACCGTCATTAATTGATCACATGCACCTGTAAAGCATTATTAACAGCAATATCTAAATCCTAATCATAAAATGTCATTAAAGTAATCAATAAGCATTAGTTTATAATATTCATATTCCAACAGAGTTGAAAATTGAAAACACCACAAGCAGCATAATTGTGCCAATGTTTTGCATATTATTTAAAAGTGGCTAGACTGCAACCAAATCATATATGCACAGTGAAACTGACAACCTAAAGAAGTAATCTTTTCTTTTTCATTTTTTGTTTCCACATCACACTTGGGCCACTGTAAGAAACTGTAGCATGGTCTACAGTGTGCACGAGGTGTGCCCATTCTCATAACATGTAACACTGCAGTTTGTAAGTAGGAAAAGGCATATTTGATTTGTGCATGTACACTATTTAAACATACATGTATGGCAGCAGGTGTACCAACTTGTGTATTGTGAATATTTGTAGAAAGTAGAAATGCACTACAGCAGCAGGTACAGCAGTTTCATTTTCCTATAAGTTCTTTCTGGCGATATAGCACAAGTTACCATGGGTACGTCTAACCAAATATATACGTTGATATGAACGGCCTTGACAGTCATCATAAGGCCGTGTGTACACTAATGAGTGCAGCATAGCTTTTGCTGCACTAGCAGGGAGCATTGCTCAGGTTGATTTTCATTAACATGCCTGTTCATTTATTCATGGTCTGTTTTTACCACCCAGTGAAACTCCTTCAGTAATGACCTTTCAACCCCATGTTTTATTTTTACTTGTCATTTCCTCTTGTGTGTCAGTAGAAACCTCAAATCCATGCTGACTGCAGTTGGATGATTATCAGAGGTATTCATTTAGACAAGGGTTAGTTTCATGCACAGTGTTTATATTATATAATATTATCCACTATTAAAACAGTTACGTACAACCTAAATTAATCATAGATCTTTTACACTTTTTTCTGACATAAGCAGTTACAGTGTGCTTTCCCTTTAAAAATGGTCAGTGTAGCTTTGGACCTTATTTTTTACACCAGTTTTTTACAAAATCATCATGCAGTTACATCTTCTCTACCTGTGTAACATCAAATAACATTGCTGCCTCCATCTGTTTTTTTCCCATATTGACTGCAAGCAGAAAACAGAAGAGCACAGGACACAGTTTCTTTGAGGTGAGTTTGTTTTGCTGCCTTGGTTTGTGGCCATGTGGCTTTGCGGCATGGCTCTATAGATGGCGGTTGGTCCAGACTGAACTATTATATGGATTGCCATGTAATTTAGCACCGACATTCATGGTCCCCAGAGGAGTTTGCTGACTTTGGTGATACTTTGTCTTTTCCTGTAGCGCCCCCAACAGATTGACATTTTTGGCTTTTAGTGAAATGTCTCAGCAACTCTTGGAATTATTGCCATGAAACTTTGTTTAGATATCCATGCTGGCCAGGGGACAAATCTAATGTCTTTGGAGATCCCCTGACCTTTCATCTAGAGCCACCAGCAGGTTCACATTTGTGGCTTTTAGTAAAATGTCTCAACAACTATTAGATGGATTGCCATGAAATTTGGCTCACACATTCATGTCTCCCTCAGGATGAATTGTAATAACTTTGGTGATGCCCTGTCTTTTTGTCTAGCGCCATCACTAGGTCAAAATGTTGGGTTTATGACCACATACCTGCAAAACTAATGACATTCCCATCAGCCTCAGCTGTACTGTGTTTAGTGCTAATTAGTAAATGTTAGCATATATTTTATATTTGGTTAGACATCAGATAGACCATTAGGGACACGAACAGAAGATGTACAGTGGTTTGTATTGAAATTCTTAACGTGAGGACAAGTAAAAGGACTTGAGAAAAAGTTAAAGGAAACATTAAGATAACACATTAAGACATTAATGAAGGCATTGGGAAACCACAAATTGCTACAACAGTCAGTGTGGCCTGGCACAGACTCTTCAAGTTGCTGAAGCTCTACTGGGAGAATGAGACTATATCCTTCACAGTGATAATGTTCAGAACAGTGTGTATTTCCTGCCATTAAAGTTAAGCTTTAAGAGGTTGAGTGGACCTACAGGAGACCACGCCAGGAAAACCCAACTGTTTTCCCATTTCTTTTTATTTTATACCTTTTGTTTACTCAGCCGTTTCTTTCATTTTGCCGTTGTGTACATATCAGCAGAAATACTGCAGTCAGCACCACAGACAGCAACACATGTTTCAGTGAAAAGATGCAGGATTCATGTTTGCTTTCCTGTTTTCTGACATTTGTAAGTATTAAAAATACATGAATCTCACTTTTTTTCAGCAAATAAAGAAAGTTGCAACTGCTGCATCAGCGGCCTTCCACAGGGCTAATAAATACATGATTTAAAGTCATAAAACTCACTTAATGTCACAAAACAGATGCTTTTATCACATCAACAAGTAAACACTGACTGAGGGAAACAGATGGAGCTCTGCTCATTGAAAAGCAACATCACAGAGTCTGTTGCTCTTAGGAAAAGGGGAGCACATAAAACAAATGTCGACATGGTAACGGATCATTATCATACCGTAAAGTTCATCAACTTCAAGATGCAGCAACTTTAGAAGTTAGTTACTAACCAGCCAAGCCTGACTAAATGCTGGAAATCATGACATGGTTGACTGATCAAATATGATTGTGTAAAGTTGTAAAATAACGAATCCCATCCCATGTCATGAATGAAGTAGTGATGCATGATGATGTAGGTTTTGCATTTTTGTGTCATTGTACAATATGTGCCGTGTTGGGATCTGTGACTTTCATTTTAGGGATTTATTATTTATATCTGTGCCTTAGCAATAACGCAGACTGGGGGTGCTTATACATATTGGTGTGTGGCGGGCAATTAGTAGCAGCCAACATATTACGGGTCACTGACCTGTAAGGCAGTGAATTACTGTGAAGCCTGTTCCTGATTGTGAATCTTGACCTTGATGCCTGCTCCTCTCATGTCTTTTTTAACACCCTGGGAAAAAAAAAAAATATAAGCAAAAGCTGAGCTCAGAAACATGATTGCATTTCCAAAGGACGCTCCCCAAGGATGCCACTTTGGGAGCTTTTATGCTTCAGAACATTTTTTATCATGACACACAGGCTTACCTACAGTACTCCATGGAGCCAACGTGTTAATACTGGTGTTACTATTTTTTAAATGAATGCTTCCTTTTCTGATCCTCCTTTGTAGTATTTGAGTGGTCTAACTAAAAATAATAATAAAAATGATGTATGTCAATGACCATGTCATATTAAAGAAAAGCCTGCTTTCTGTTGTTATTCGATAAACTCACTGACATAAAATGACCCATATCTGTCCACTGTGGGCTCAAATGTTGAGTAAATGTGAGCATTAGTTTAACAAATTGCTGTTGTTTTTCAAATTTCTCATTTTAAAAAAAGTGAGTGGAAACGCTGGAAATTCGGAAATTCGTCATCTCATTGTGCCCTCTTCTAATGCAATGATTCAATTGCAACCGACTCGAGAATTTGCGCCACCAACTGTTTATCTTGATGGGCTGAACTGCTCATCTTCACATAACAGTAGTGGATGGAAACATTAATTTGCATTTCTTTTGGAAATTCTGTTAAAATGTGCGCTACATTTGGATGAAAACCTGACTAATGATGCCCACACTGTTAGACAAGTTTAAATGTACTTCTCTGACTACAGCATATGCCTACAGAAATTATTACTGCAGTGTCCTAAAATCACTATCTTAAAGCAAGAGAAATGGCCAAACACAAATAGTCAGCAAGTGGCCTTCAAAACCTTTCAGACTTAAAACTGCTTTCCAGAGGAAAAAACGTGGATTGTAAATATTTAATTTTTACTGCAGTCCACCACCATGTGACAGTGCTGTTTGGACAGGTTTTCTTCTTCTTTTTCCTTGTGCTTATGAGGTCATGAAAGTCCTACTTCTGTTGCGACTGCATGCTATCCTCATCGAATTAATTAGTCTGACCAACAAAAACATGCAACATATTGCTTTAAATATTTCATGACCCACTGAACACCGATTATGAATCATATTCAGGGTATTTTTTTCTGTGTCAATGAGCACAGGCAGTGACTCTTTTTGATCCCGGCTATTAAAAGATACCACATGTATGAATTATGGATGGACTGTAGGCTAAAACTGAGCCAAAAGCCCTTTTAAGAACAGTGCATGCAGCAGGAGTGTTTAAGTTATGTTCTTTATACGGACTTTATACAGACAAACTGTACCATTGGCGCAGTATGTGCGCATTACTTTCATGTTATACTGCGACACAGAAGATGCAAGGTCATATATTCATGTTTGTGCAGCAGAATACACTGAAAAACAACTAAATGTACTACATGTGTAACATTATTGATAATGGCGTCTGTTTTCCTATCTCTCCTCTCCTGCTTTCTTTCCCTCTCTCGCACACAATCAAAAACAGCCTTGGGACTAAGGGCCATGGCCTTTACCTTTTAGTGTTTGTGGTGCTTATTGGAGCGTGCTGTCTATGCCATGGCCCAGCTCTCAACAATGGCCTCAGCAAAGATCCCATTTAGTTAAGAGCCCATAGAAGACCTGTCTTGAGGCTAAACACAGAGTAGCACAGAGGGAAGGAAGAGCAAAATAGAGAGAGGGAGAGGGAGACAGAGCAGACAGAAGACTGAGACAGAGATGAGTAAGTGGTAATATGTGGGTGATGCTTGGTTAATTGGTTGCTATTGTAAAACCTACGCCAGTCTTTGTTGTCCAGTCGTCTCTCCTTTGGTGTTTGGAGTCAAAACCTCTTTAACCAAAAATAAACTTCCTCACTCAACACCTGTATTAGTCACTTAACACCTCCGATTTACACTTGCTCCCACAAATCCAGCATTTGTTATTTATTTACCACCCCCCTTGAAAGTCCAGCGCTCTCCATCCCAGTAGACCAAGCAATCTCGCTCTCATCTTGATTCCCTTTTGGTATTGTCAAAATGATGGAAATAGCAGCAATTCTTCAGTGAGTGTAGCTCTCTAATGGTGATGGGTGTTTTCTGCTGGCATGAAATGGCTAACTCATCTCCTACAGGGCGAGATCAACCGTCATCACTACTGTCAGGCCAGGTTTTATTCATTGCCTCACTCTGCCCACCTTGTGGAGATGGAGCACAACGAAGCCTCGTATTTCATGTGCCGTAAATGCTCAATTAGGATCATGTCTGGCAAGGAGAGCGGTCACAGGTAAATGCCACTATCATGATGCAGAAATAGTTTGATGAGCTTTGGTTACATCCTTTTCTTAGATTTTCTCTCTTCTGTGAGGGTTCATCATGTTTAAAAGGTAACTAAATCCAACATTTTTACATTTTAACAAGTTACATATACAGACACTTTATTACACTATCAATTGATCCTGGACCCCAGTCTGTAGTATTCATTACAACAGAAGTTATTTTCAAAAACATCTAGTAATTCTGTCCTCTAGACCCCCCAAAAATCTGTGAAAATAGGGATAAACATACCCTGGGAGTGTCCCAGGGTATGTTTATCCCAGGGTGAGTTATGAGGCAACATCATATTTCAACATTTTGGCCATCAGTGAAGGTGGAGACTTGGGAGGACTGAAGTTACTGTAATTCCCGGCAGGTATAGACGTTAATCATAGATAAATGCGTAACTACAGTTCTGTGAATTACGTGTGACCATCAGATGTAATATCTCTGCATATAATGGATGAAAATGGCTGAAATGCGTCAGTTTAGCCAGCAGGAGAGATATGGTAAAGACCCGCTGGAAGCAAACAAATCACGTATCATTGCCTCCACAACTTCTTGCTCATCCCTGGGGGCGTGTCAACACTTGCAAGCTAGTGACTAGTCTGCTTCTTTACAAATGTGTAAAAAAGCATTTTGCAACATTTTCCAACAATTTATGTGACTTTGTGCCAAGCAGAACTTTATTTTTTTACTAAACTTTCCACCACTATGTCACTTTTTTCCTGGAAATGACTACAGAGTTTCCATGCATAAAGTTAACATTTTTTAACATTTTGCAAACTCAGTTTTTGGCATCGCTGGGCAGTACCGCATCACCTCGAATCCCACAATGCCTTACGAAGCGAATTGCTCGCATCCTGTAGAAAATGAACAGGGCGAACATTGGGTCGCCTCATGCCGATGTGGGTCTTTAATGATAGAGGAACACTGGAGGATTTTTTGGAATCTTTGAAGGGGATGTGTTCAAGCTAAACTGGGGTGTTACATTGATTGTGCATTCAAGCCAACCAGAATTGATTCTTCCATGCCATGCACACATTTAATGATTAAACACTCTTATTCCTCTACTAGGAATAAATCATGCACAGAAGATTCCCGTTAATCCAACACAATACAGCCAGGTACTGTAGCCACTGCTGTGTGATTGTTTATTTTGGCCCTACTCTCTAAATGATGATAATGAAGAACATGCAGTCAGTTGTTTGTTAGAGGTGAAATTGAATAAATAGACTTACTCTCAGTTCATGTTTCTAATTAAAGATTTCAGAAAGGGGCCTGAAAATGTTTGTCCTGATTGATTGTTCTTCACAATCAATGGAGAAAATCAAAATTATGCAAACAGTTATGAGCAAGGCTGAAGAATATGTCATAAGTCGGCTTAAAAGCTGAACTCCAGACTTTCCAAAATTACTTCTTTCATAGGTTTTTAGAGCTAAGAACCAGCCAGGGCACCACAGAGCAGCCCGCCCAGACGAGAGCAAGGTAGACTTAAATCATAGCTTCTTTTTTTTCTGGGCCTGTTTGGCCTACAGTCAGTAATGATGGATGGGGCAACAAAGTATGGTCTGCTGTGGGCTTCAACTGCTCTTAAATGTATGGGAAGGGGGCTGGAGAGATGGGATGAATGGAGCAGACAGAGAGATGAGATGTAGGGACCAGAGAAGATATATGAGGAGAAGGCCGGGGAGAGGTGATAGATGTCTAAGAAGGGGAGCGAGAGGAAAGGGATAGACGGACTGAGATGACCACAGAGAAGTTATACTGTAGATGGGCCGATGGGGGGCACGGTCAGCCTGTTATCCGTCTCTGTCAGAGGAAGGAAGGGATTTTCTCCCACAGATAATCCTGAAATTTAACACCGGTGCTGAAGGTAAGGATGGTTGTGTGTAGGTATGTGGAAATGTACCACTCACTACATGTTACCCTGTATGAGTATGATTTATAGCATGGAGCAAATGGACCCTGGGTGCTTTCTGATGAGCCTGACGTTGTTGACTCACCATCATGACTGCAGCCAACCCTGCATGCTCTCAAAAAGATGAGAAGAAAGAGAAGAGACTGAGATTAATAGGCATAGTAAGGCAACAAGTTACAGATAAGGCTATAATACTAACATTTTAGATACATTTGACAATTTAAGCAATCCCTTTGTACTTCTACTGGCTCACTGCACAGCTGTGTCTTTTCTCCATTATTTTTTTTAATCTTATAATCAAATATAAAAATGAACATTTTGTAACATTTGCTGATGACACTATTATCATGTCTCTTGTCAGTCAGTCAGATCATTTACATGGACCCGTAATAACACAAGACTTTGTGGACTGGTGCGACAGATCTTTTTAGATTTACAGTAAATGTATGCAAGAGACATGCATGTGTTGAAATTGTCCAGACGTACAAATACTTGGGAACTGTGTTTGATGACAGTTTGAGATTTAGTGAAAATACAGATGTCATTGTGGAAAAGGTTCAGTGGTGGCTTTACTGTAGATAAATAAGAGCATTTTAACATTTTAGCCTCGCCAGTGCTCTAGAGATGGCAATGTCGGTCTGTCATCTGGTTGGTTGATTGGTTGGTCAGCCACTTTAGTCCAGACTGAAATATCTCTAAAAGTAGTGGATGGATTACTGTGACATTTTGTACAGACATTCATGGTTCCCAAACAATGAATCATGATGAGTGATCCCTGATTTTTCATCTAGCGCCACCATCAGTTTGACATTTGTGGTTTTGAGTGAAATAGTTTAACAATTATTGGATGTATTGTCATGAACTTTGGTGCACACATTTATGCCCCCCTCAGAATGAATTGTAATCTCTTGGCTCGCTGAACTTGCCATCATTAGGTCAAAATTTCACCCCAATACTAGTTTACCACAAAATACCTGCAAAACGAATGACACTAGCATGCTAACAAGCAAAACTAAGATGATGAACTTGGTAGATATTATATCTATGCATGAATGCATGATGTTTGCTCTTTTGCAGGATTGAAACATTATACCTGCTTAACACCAGCATGTAAGCATCGTCACTGTGAGGACGTTAGCATTTAGCTCAAAGCACGTCTGTGCCTAAGTACAGCCTCACAGAGTCATTAGCATGGCTTTAGACTCTAATCTTGTTCATTTATTTTCTAGTTTACATCCCTTTGTCAAAAGAACAAGAACCAATTGCAAGGTGTCACTGCTCTCAGCTCCAAAATTATTAGCAAAGCACAGATAATCCTTGCACAGCTTAATACTGAACAAGTCCTCAAAAAGGCATAAGATTATCAATGACTCAATGAAAAGAGCAAGAAGGAAGTTTTATTTTTATTCTAGAAGGCATTAGACTTGTGAACAGTCGTGGTACAAGAGATAGTCAGTTTACCTTGTGTATAGATTAATAAATGCACTTGCACTTTTGGACATAATGTGTAGGTGGCCAGCTACGAATTGGCCACTGTCCTTAACCATTATGTATTTCAACTATTTTCTTACATGATCAGTTTTTGTATTTGTATCTGTGTGTATGTTTTTTCTTCTCTATATTTGTGTTTGCAAACTTGCTTGCCTCAAATTGGTCCTTGAGGGATGAATAAAATATTTCAAATTGAATTGAAGATTAGTTAAAGGGAGGTGAGAGGGGTAGAAATATTAGTGTTGAGTCGGCCGGGTAAAAAACAAACAATTTGGAAAATACAGAGTATACCGGTTGCATGTTAGAGAAAAGGGCAGCAAACTAAAGGATGGAAAGAGCAGGTGGCATTAGGAGAGACAAGGAAGGAATGGATGGGGGAGCCAGAAGGGAGTTTTGTACCGAGGAGCACTATCATAATTGTCACATTTGATCAGGGAGGAACTCTAGTTAGCTTCATGGACCACTGCTTTTTTCCAAGCTCCCACCCCACCGAGGATTCAGTAACCTGAGCATTAGACACACAGACACAAGCATGCGAGTACACATCCAATTTTATGTTGGCATTCACGTAAATGGCTGCACACGAACCCACACATGTGCAAGCGTACACTTGATTATGCTCGTACAAGCATGCACATATGCACATTTTCAGAAATGAGAAAATAGAGGAAATAAAAAAGAAGTTCTGCTCTGTCTTGATTTCAAATATAAGAAGAGAAGAGATGCATTAACACAGAAGAGAGGATTACTAAAGTGTATCTCTGGAAAGTGTGAATGGAAAACAACATGGTGTCTGTGTTATTTTTGATCCAAGTTGGGGCACTGGCAGACTTCAAAGCGCTTACTGCAAACAGGGATCAGAAAAGGAGAGAAGAAATCCTAAAGACAAGTAATAAGTATAGACATTCAGACAGTTGATGGTTCACAGACTACAAGGAGGTCCTGCAGGGAAAATGTACAACTCAAGTGAAATACTAGTTTAGAAATATAAATATAAAAAAATATCTGTCTCTGTATGTTGTTGTACTTGTTGTACGCAAGTTGTCAAAGTGACTGTGATTGAATTGGGCTCACTGGGTTCCCCAATACTAGCTAAGTGAAAAACAATAGTGACAATCCAAGTTGTACCCCAAAGCACTGGCTTGTCCTTACTTTCCCTGATTCATGGGAAGCAAATCAAATACACCATTGTTCAGGAGCCATTTAGCCTTGACAAAATTAATCAAACAGGGGAAATATAATTTTCCGACAAGGCAGGCATTTTAAAATTACAGAGAGGAAGAGTAGAAAATTACAGTTGTTTTGATTAGGGGCCCAGCAGTGGAGTTGTGGGTATCTGCATAGCTTTCGGCTTTTTCATTTAATGTGAGTATTTAGGTTGTACACAAAAACTGACTGACTATACATTTGCACACATTAAGTCTAAATAGCTGTCACTAAGGAAATTGCTTATTGTCATTGCTAACCATGCACATGCCATTCCATTATCGTTTCCATGAAGGGGTGTACTTGGTCTGCAACACTGTTTAGGTAGGTGCTACGTGTCAAAGTAACATCCACATGAATGGCAGGACCCAAGGTGTCCCAGCAGAACATTGCCCAAAGCATCACACTGCCTCTGCTGGCTTGCCTTCTTCCCATAGTGCATCCTGGTGCCATGTCTTCCCCAGGTAAGCGACGCATACAGCCCCGGCCATCCACATGATGTAAAAGAAAACGTGATTCATCAGACCAGGCCACCTTCTTCCATTGCTCCGTGGTCCAGTTCTGATGCTTACGTGCCCATTGTAGGCGCTTTTGGCAGTGGACAGGGGTCAGCATAGGCACCCTGACCGGTCTGCGGCTACGCAGCCCCATATGTAACAAACCGCGATGCACTGTGTGTTCTGACACCTTTCTAGCAGAACCAGCATTCACTTTTTCAGCAATTTGAGCTACAGTAGCTCTTCAGTGTTCTTCACTTCACCTGTCAGTGGTCATAATGTTATGGCTGATCGGTGTAAACATGTACATATTCAGTATGTTGAGCAGTTGCATGGACAATACAAAGCTTGACCTAGCTGCCTCCTGAAGCGTGGCCCCCAGAAGTGCAGGTCAGCTCCTGTGCTGTGAAACTGTTATTACTGCTAAGGGTAATGTAGATAACTGAATGTATAAAAGAAAAAGAAAAAGGCGGAAAAGACATGTAAGATGAAAAGTAGTGCCAGTCATTTATTCAAGCCATTTATTTTAATCAGTGAGTTCTGCGGAAATGTTGTTTCCTTACAATCATGATTACTGAAATGCAGAAAAAGCTGATATTTCCATAAATGCTTTTTGACATTATTCAAGGTTTGGGTTATTCTCAGAGTCATCACTTATTTTCTCCACATGGAAGAACAATCTGTTAATTAAACCAAGCAAGAAAATGCGATGCCATGTTTGTGCAAAGAGCTTTAATCTGTCAAATGCGGTGACAACCATGGTAGCGAATATTGATATCCTATACAGAGTTTTAAAAAAAGCTTTGTTTCTTATCCACTTCGTTTTCAAGGGAAACAATATAGTGCAAAATTTGTGTTTAGAGAAATTCCCTTTGGTTTAATGGAATGGAATCACATAAACATCTTTTACAAAGAAGCTCTCAGTCTCTGTGCTGTCCTGAAACAGGCTAAATAAGCTATAGTGTGTGTGTGTGTGTGTGTGTGTGTGTGTGTGTGTGTGTGTGTGTGTGTGCCACTAAAAGCATGATCTCTAAGCTTCAATGAGCTCTCCATGGTGCTGAAACTGCAACAAACTTTGCATTCCTTCCCATCATCCAACAGTTCATTATGTCACTATTTTAGCTCCCCTTTCACTGTTTATTCTGAGTAATAAGGTCATCGTTGGCCAGTATAATCAGGCAGGATAACGAGAGCAGTCATTCATTTCTATAAAACAATATCACAGTTAGTCCAATGTCTCAGTGGGCTTTACAGGCCAACAACAGTAATGGTTCTCAGTGCAGCCCAAATTCTCTAAGAAGACAAGGTCATTAGAATTTTAATCCAATATTAGGGGTATACATACTAGACCCAATACTAAACTAGTAAATTCAATATAAGAAATCCAATACATCAAGTCCAAGGAATGGGCTCAATGACATGAGTCCAATGTAATAAGTCCATGGAGATGTCTTATATTTAAAAAGTTTCCCATATGAATTTATGTATCAAATAAAAAACAAACATTTGTAGCATTGTACCGTAGGCCTGCTGTACTATGCCACATACAGCTGTGGATTTGCTTTACTACAGTGCAGAGGTACATGCTTGAAGCACCTGCCAGCCATCCTTATTGTACAGCACGGGAGAAACATTTACAGTCCTAACAATGTGATTATTCTGTCTCTGCCAGGAATGTTACAAAATAGGTTGTTGTAGTAGTGGATGAAAAATGTCCCTTTCTTGTGATGCTGTTATCCCGAGCTGCTGTCTTGCCAACTGGTTGATGTATAAAGATGTCATGTTTGAGTGATGTTTGCCTACCGTCCTGGACATTTTGTATGGAGAGGAGACGAACGTCTGAGCATCATCTGTAGTGTACCTTCTATTAGAATAGTTAACCTTATGAGAATCCCTTTTCCAATTAGTTATGGGAAATGATACATTGTAAAGAGAGATTCCTATCAGTCAGTAAGTGAATTAAAGGTGGTGAATTTTTCATCAATATATGTAGCTGAAGAATTAGTCGCGATGGCATGTTGTAATGCTAATATATGAGCTTGATTATCGCAGTCGCAGGCAGTCTCCCTTTTGATCTGCTTTGTGCTTTCATTTGGTCCAATTTGGGAGGCCACAAATTTAATTCTCAGCAGAATCCTCTCAGGCGAATAGCAAAATGTTCATAGAAAGTCGCTTCCAAGAGCTGTAGAGCTGAGGAAAAATGATCATCATTGGCAGATCTTTTGACAACGGTACATCCAGGAGAAGCCCTAGTTTTCTTTGAATAAATGTAAGCAGTAAAGACACCAAAACACATGTCCTGACATTTCAGATAATATAGGGCCATTTAATTTTCATACTACAGTAATTAATGTTTCCATTAACCAGACACACAAAATCATCATTCTGCAATTAAAAATGGATCTGTCTCAGTGAGCTGATGCAACTCTCTAAGCCTTGCAGCAAGTAAGTAGCATATTTCCAAACATAAAATAGTTTTAAAAAGTCCAGAAAATCAAGCCAGAGTCCATTTACATATACATTAATATGTGTAGAGACAATGGAAATGTAGCAACCTATTGAGTCGCATAAAATGCAGGAATAGTGAGAAATATTTTCTCACTTTTGAGGGAAATTTATGGACTTGCAGTACCCGTGGGTTTCATAGTTAATATACGGGCTCTGACAAGCTGTAATCTGGCAGACACAGTCCCATGATAGCTTCTATTTTCTCTGTATCATCATGCCGCTGTGTTCATTGAGCCCAGTGGTGAGCAATTTTCAAATCTGGGTTCTGAAAGTTATACTGTCCACTTTTGTCTTCAGAGATACGGACTTCACTTTCACACAGTGTTCCTCTGTCTCTCTCTGCATTTGCCTGCAAACGTAGCACCTAGTTGTTGAATGCTCATTAAAAGAAAAGAAAAGAAACCTCAATGTACGCAAACCTCCGTGGCGTAGTTAGTGATGAGGCTTGAGTCTTGAATTTGGTTACAGAACTGTAAGAAGACTGCAAAATGGATGATGGGTGAATACATGGATAGCTGGAAATCAGTCTACACTAGAAGAGCCGCACTGCTACAGCTCCTCCTCCACCTCCACCTCCAACCTTCAAAAGAAGCACTTAAGTAATGTCTTGACTAATGTCCCACCACTTTTATTATACAAATATATGCAGCAAAGTGCTCCAAAATTTAATCACAGCATCTACTGTACAGGGTAAAGCCTCTGATATAAGTATGAAATCTGATACAAAGGCCATGAAAACATTAAGGTGGGATAATTACATGTTTGTGAGAATTGGCATTGGTACTGAAATCAACAAAGTGGCAAATCTCTTCACCATTTTAGAATATTTCTGGCAGAGGGCTGGAAGAGTTACCAAGAACATATGTGAGTAATGCAAAAAAATATTAATAATAATAATAATAATAACTATTAGCACACTGAGACGTGGGGTGATTTTTTTTTTCAGTCACAAATATCTAAACATGTGTAAATAGGGTGCTAATTTGTCAAAATACATTTGGGTTGAACTGTTTTAAGTTTTGTATTTGCTGTATTGGACCAACAGCAGCATTCAAACTGAGAGATACTGCAGAATGAAACAGTGAAGTCGCCTGGTTATTGTGGACTGATGCCAAACAAACGGGAAAACGTGGCTCATGCTACAAACGAGTGGGATCATTCTTTGGAGACTGTGCGAATACCAATCGCTTCTGTGCATGTGCTCTTGCTGTATTTGGAAACTGCGCGCGCTGACGTCACTACGGGCGATGGTAGTGGGGGTAAGAAGAGCGGGAGGGAGGAAGGGTTCCGTTGTGAACGCGCCTGACGGATCCCCGGCTGAGGGCAGCGAGGGCGCGCATCTCTGTCCTCCGCTAGTGAAGCGACTGCAGGGGAGCCAGATGCCCGACTGTGAGCCGCTGCCTGTGGATACCTATCCCAAATGCCAGAGCAGGCGAGAGCCACAGATACATTTCACCCTCTGACAGCAAAGAGGAGAGAATAGGGGCAGTAAACGGAGTAAGAACTGTTTTTATATATGTTTTTTCCTTTTCCCCTATCGCTCTCTCTGTTTCAATCTGAATCTGCTTCAAATGAAGAGCTTCCTTGGACTTGGAGTACCGGGCATCAGTAGGGAAAAAAACCGTTATCTCACTCTGCCCCTGCTGCTGTGGCGCTGCTGCCTGTGAGCGCGTCCTCTCATTGCTTTGGAATATACAGCGTGCCTATATGCGCAAAACCATGGAGATTATATGACGTGGATTTATTTTTTGGAACAAAACTGGACATCTACAAAAGCGACGTTCCCTCTTCTTTCCATTTTTTGTGCCTTTTTTTTTGCCTTCTTCTGTTCTGTTCTTTCCTTTGATCTATGGCTACTTTATGATTTCATGTCCTTAGCGATCCTTCCTCATTTTTATTTATTTATCTTTTACACTTGTTATTTTTTGGTCCGTTTCGGAGGCGCAGAAGTGGAATGCCTCACAGAGAACATTTGTGGGGAGAAGATTCCGCGCAGCAGCGAGGGGAATGAATGATAGTCTCCCTTTCCATCTGAGACGTGCCATGGATGGGAAACTTAATTTGTATCCACGGAACCGATCGGGGAATAGCCGTCGCATCAAATAACTACTGCTGACAGCGATCAGGTAATGTATTTTATCTACTAAACTCAACAGATCTGTAAAAAAAAACCGTTGGACTGTTTCTTTGCGCCATGTAGGCTACTCCAGATTGCTTTGCAGTCTGTCGGCTTATATATTTATTTTATTCTTGACATCCTTGTGAGATCACATTGTATAAGTGCAGTCCAGTTTTAATGAGCATAGAGTCTCACACTGAACGGGAAACTGGACCCTCATTATCGCCAGTTCCACAAGACTCAAGTATATCGGCAGTTATTCGCCGGGATGTGTGATCTGTGAACCCGAACGGAAGTACCGGTCACAGAAAAATCCCCAAATACATCTCAGCAGTTGAATCACAGCCCATTAGTTGAGCACAGGTGGACAGCAGTAGCCCCCTGAATGCTGAGTCCCCCAGTGGGAGACACAGGGAGCTGTATGATTGCCTCTAAAGCCGCTGGCAGACCTGTAACTTTGCGCAGTGGCCAAAAGAAACACACACACGCGCGCACACACACACAGCACATTGTGCGCACATAGCCTGCCCAAACACTTTTATTTCCACCTTCCATACTGGCTCGCCTTACTCAACACATTCACATGCTCACGTCCGCCGCCCCCGCCCCCCCAACACACACACACACACACACACACACACACACGCGCGCACGATGATGGTGTTCTCTCTTCTCCTATGAGGGTTTTCCATGATGCCATTTTGAGTTTAGAATAACATGAATAAATCAGAGCTCTTCCACCCTCACCGAAGCTTCTTTAACAATGACCCTAACGGCTGGAAATGATTTTTGGCAGGAGGATGTCCCCTTCGTGTCCTGGTTCACGTATAGTGTTAGGTTAGAGGGCTGATGCCGATGTTTGCCCCCCATCCCCACCCCCCTTGTGCGTATTGTGCGCCTGGATGAGTGGGTGCCTTCTCCCGTTGAATGCTAACGAGCCAGGATGTACCGAAGGCGCCAGTGAGCGTGCACTGGGGGTTGAAAGGGGGCTGCTTGACTTACATCCGTACTGGCATCTCACCACGCAACAGAAAGCCCTTTGAAAGCTACCTGATCACGCACTGAGCTCCGACTTATTTGTGGTCGCCTCGTGCGTCTGCCGCAGTGCCGCTTCTTGTTACTATACCTCCTCCCAGTCTAGCCCCTGCTATGTTCAGTAAAATGATAAGTATGCGGGGGTTTATCGAGTCTGAGAAAACGGTTCCTCAGACGCTGGCCTTGTCTCTCCCCGGTAGCGAGCAGGTGGCTCCGGTGACGCTGAACGGGAATGACAACCGGGACGCGACAGCGGGAGTGCAAAGGAGCCTCCGAGCATCCTCTCTCTCTCTCTGTCTCTCTTTTCTACCCATCTGTTGAGCATGCAGTGTGTGCGCTCTCTCCGCGCGCACCTCAAAACAAACCCGCACATCAATCGATCTACTATCAAATCCCCTTAAATAATGGAATGTTAGCAGCGACCTCGATTATTTTATTCCCCAAGTAGTCATCTGTGGCATGTTGAACACTTTCCTACAATATTCTACTTATTCCACCACTGGGTCGGGCCAAACTCTGCTACATCGGCCTGTGGGTGAACTAGTGTAGGTGGTATAACATTTAACAGGGACACTGCTTGCACTACATGAGCAGTGACTGTCTCTTTGGGTCTTGGAACCATTCAGGATTTGGATGAACAGGTCAGACTTAGCCTGTTTTACTCATATTCTGAAAAGGAAGTTCAGTCAGCATGTAATGGATTTTAAGAAAGGCAATCATAAGAAATCTATACAATCTGACCACAGAACAATTTGAAAGGAATACTGACTTTTCACTTGGAGTGCTCTCTGTACTGTCACCCTGCCTTCACCCTGAATGTGAGCAGTGAATAACCATAACATCGCCTCTTCTTTTTTTAAACACACTGAATAACCTCGTTTGTTTCATTTCTCGGGGGCTGCTGTCGGAACTAATGGAGCCGGCAGGGCCATGTCCCCTTTTAGCAGCGATGAGCAACCCACCCATGATGGCTGATGAGATGGATGTGAGAGAGGGCTCCTTTTTAACCCAGCTGGGTGGAGAACAAAGGGTGGTTCAGTAAAGCTGTGGCAAAGTCTCTGAGTCTAATACAGTATAATTTGCAACACAAACTTCCAAGCCTGCATATAATATCCATTGATCTGTATTAGGCTTGCAGTGGTAGTCGGTGTTACCGGTGTTACCGGTGTTACACGGTGTTTGGGCATACACCGATTACACACTGTCATCTAGAAATAAACCCCATGTAGTTCATTTTTGCATATCAGCGCCCACGTTCATCAAATAAAAAAAGTCTAATTGACTGACAAGACAATGGCGGAAGATTTTGGTGTCAACACGAAAAGCCAAAAGCGCCAATTTGGCAATTCTTTGGATTTAAACCCAATTCTAATAGGGAAGCTGATGACGTTAATGAGGCAATCTGCTACACTGCTATGATTCTTTTAAAATGGCTTCCAGATTAAGTTCTGAGGATTGTTTTCTCTTGGTTGTAATGAGGAAAACTAGATCATATTTGGACAAATTTTGAGTGCCACAACTTGGCACCCAATAATTACCCATGGAAATCATGCCTGTGTTACTATTTATGAAACATACTAATACATAAATTATAATGTAATTTAGTTATTAACCCTAACCCTGCTTAATTTATATCCAAACCATACTTTCTCACTTACCCCTGGTAGTATCTAGCCAGATTTTTGGTTTTATTTGACTAGATTTTAAGAATTTTGGACAGTCATTGTGACAAAATAAAATTTATAAAGAATCAATCGCAACATGTTTTTACACAAGCAATATCTGAGTTGCTTTGGATTACCACTTTGAACAGCTTTCATTGGAAGGTATTTCTAAAGAAAATCATGCTGTACTCTCAATGAAAACTGTTGACAGCGTGTTCTGTGGGTTATCCAGAGTGAGCCGGGCTATTTTTCTAGAAAAAGGCGTTGTTGTTCAATTTTTTAAATGTAATTTTCAATAGTGTGGGCACCACAAACAAACCTCCATTCAACTCTGTTGTATATGGGGTGGCAGCAGAATCTCAGAGACAGATGACTCAAAACCAAAACTATACGGCTCGATATCACTAGGGGAGTGAGAAAATGTTTTTTTCATGTCCTGTGGGTGAAATGATCCTTTAACAAGTAAATTATTATAGTGGAACATAAACAGCTTGTTGTTAGCTTGTTAGCTTGTTGAATATGCAGTTCATTTCTATGGCTAAATATGTGTGAGAGTTCATGGATATGGTTTGCAGTATGTTATAGTGATAGCATGTACTTCGCAGAAGAGCTTACTACATTTGTGGGCCATAATGCTGGTTTTTGCATCTCTTAGGGTGCAGAGCTGGCATCTTTTTGTCTGTATTGTCTGTCTTTTGTTTTTAGTGGAGTTGTTCCAGAATCAAACCCCTCCGCTCCAGGTTTGTGTGTCTCTCGCCAATCTGGCCGAGGCCACTGTCCGTGGACATCTCCAGAGATCTCTCTAGCTCCTTCAGGAAGAGCCTCCTCATGGGGAGCTCCTTGTGGTTCAGTCAGTTGCTTGTGTATTGTGGCGCTACCACAGAATAACATGTAGTCTTATATACTTCCCAAAACTACAGTACAAGAGCTTATCAGTATAGCAAGGTGTCATGTTGCAGGTGAATACAACGTTTTGTTTGTTGAGGTGTAATTGGTTGTAATCTTTGGGTCCCATGAGGGGAGAAGTGGGATATCTGAGAAAGGAGGAAGTGTTGCAAGAATTGATGCGTGGCTGTAACTGGTTGTGAAAACTGCTCGCTTTAAAATTTAATATGAAAATAATATAAAAACTTGAATTCTGTATAATTGTGATGATCATT
This sequence comes from Maccullochella peelii, assembly GCA_002120245.1. Classification (NCBI taxonomy): domain Eukaryota; kingdom Metazoa; phylum Chordata; class Actinopteri; order Centrarchiformes; family Percichthyidae; genus Maccullochella; species Maccullochella peelii. The sequence goes on along the minus strand of LKNJ01000109.1, from coordinate 108,595 downwards.
CATTTTACATCCTTGAATATTGAGTGTGAAGGAAAACTCTTGGCAATCAGAGGAAAAAAACAACTCATTTATCACAGAATTAAGTTATGAAATCGGTCAATTTTGACCGTAGCGCAGCGGGAAGGTTAAATGGGACAGACAAATGTGACTGCACGTAATGACTGCGCTATTGCTCAATGATCATCTGAGCAGCTGCTGGAAATGCAGCACAAATGACAGTGTGACACATATCAGCCGAAGACGTATGAAAACCACCCAGTTCTGTGGCAGTTTTATAAGGCCTGTAAATGTGATACTAATAACATCTTCAATATCCGCCCACATGTCATGCACTAATGCTGGCAATGCTAAATCTTTCTCTCTCTCAAACACACACACACACACACACACCTCTCTCACCTTTCTGTCTCTCTATTTCACATCTAACTTTCTCCCAAGCAGCTCTGATGGGCAAATGTGCAAGAGCATACATCAACACACGCACACACACACACATACAGCAGGAGGGAGAAAATACAGTATGCAAAGTGATAGTGGCACATCAAGCTGTGTGTGTGCACACATGCATGCTGTTTAAATAGTGCATATGGAGTTGGGGCCAGGCGACAGCTTGGTCTTGCCTGGATCACTGCACCCTGGCTGGGCCATTGTTCCTCTGACACCTCCTCTTACACACAAACACACACTTCCTCCCCTTTGCTGGCCTTTCCCTAACAAGCTTCCTTCCTGCTCTCTACCCCTCCTCCTATCTCTCTTCCTTCTGTTCTTTATCCATCCTACTGTTTTCCAGTTAAAATATTATTCTTATGACATCTGTGATTTCCAGTCTTGGCCTTTTTGCTTGTTTTGAAATTGTCTAGTCTGTGACCAGGTTTGATTATCTATCAGAACACTGCAATGGTAAGGCCTAGGTTGTTTTCTTCTATCAGTGTGGTTGGGTGAGCATGTTCAAGTAACGTCCACCGACAACAAGGCTTAAGACCTTTCATGGTCACATCTAGAAACTCTGTTGTCAGTTCTCTGCACATCAGCCATCACCGGCCTAGACTACCGCTTAGCAAGGGAGAGATGGCCAAGGAGGCAAAAAAAGAGAAATTTCTCATAAAATATGAGGATTTTTGGGTTCAAGGGTGGGTCAGAGTGATAAATACACCAGCATGATGAAGTTGTTAGAAGAAAAAATTTGGAAAAGTAAAAAAAAGGGACTAGAGGTGAAATATTTTGAGTTTCTGCTTTCCTCCTCAGCGTAATATATCGTGCCCTCCTACTTCGTATGCTCTGCCATGCTCCATTTGGAGTCACAGATGCCTCTGTCACTAGGGCGGCATTCATTTGGCGCGGCCCCGGGTGACTGTGTCAATATTTGCAGTGAGTGCCATTTTGGTTTGGGGCGCTCTATAAGCATGACTGGGCTTGGACGAAGCTAAGGCTAAAGGAAAATCAACAGGAAACAAGAAGCCCGACCCTATAGACTCGCTCTCCACAATTAATTAAGCCTTTTGGCAAGAAAAGTGAAAGGATGGGCCTCCTTGGGAATAGATAGGTTGGGGTTGCAGGAGGACGAGGAGGGAGAGAAAACAAAGCAAATGAATTGCCTTGAATTGCAGGGATAATTCACATCTCTAATTAATATTGATCGCACGAGGGATAAGAAACTGCCACAATACAACCAGAGAGAACAGTTAATTCAATGAGTTTTTGTGTTAATAACTCTCTTTGTGCAAAGATGAACAAGGGGTTGATGGGGTTGAACAATGACTGTGCAATTTCAGGCTGTTACTTGGCGTGTGTCGATCTGTGTGTGTGTGTGGGTGTGTGTGTGTGTGTGTGTGTGTGTGTGTGCATGCATCTTGTTTGGTGACTGACTGCGTCCCAGCAGTAATATTTGTCTTTTATGTAATGTTTCATAATGTATGACCCTTGGGGAGAGAGAAAGAACAAGAGCTGGCAGATTGTATTGATTCAGAGCATCTAAAGCTACTATTTTATAGTGCAGTACAGGAGGGCCTGCGAGGATCGCCTAAGCAAACGTGTTTTCATGATTGCTTTTTCTTGGGTTGCTTCGCAGCAGCTTACTGGACAAGTCTTAAGTTTTCATTTCCAACCCATCTCTATGCCTTTCTCTCCTTTTATGGCTCTTGTTTGTCTCTCTTTTCTCGTCTTTGCCATAATGCACACACTCCAAAACATCTCTCTTTTTGCTTACTCCTATTTTGTAATGGAAGGTGTCCACATCCACAGAAACACACATACAGATGCTACCCTTTGCAGCTCACACACAAGCAGGCGGCTAGTTCCACTGCTTAACTCAGTGTCCAGAGGGCACGGACTCATCTGCCTTAGCACATTGGCCTCGTCATCAGCAGAGTGCCCTGCTGTGACACCCATCGTCCTCTATTATGGCTCCTTATAGTGGAGGATGCTTCGTGTTTGCTGGCCAACAAGTGGGATGCTGTGCTCTGCCGAAGCAGATGGAGGGAGCTTGGACGCCTTTGTGGTGTGATCTAATGGGATCTGATGTGTGCATGTGCGTGTGTCCAGTGTTGCAAGTGCAGGCTTGGTAAATACGATGTCCTGTGCATCCAAGTGCTTTTAGTGGGAAAAAAAGAAATATCACAAAAGTGGACCCAATTGCAGGATTTTATTTTGGGAAGTAGATTGAAAAATAAAAAGGAATTTATATTACAGCAGCAAAATTCAGAGGAGGTTACCATGAATAAGGCATTACAATAATGTTTCCATTCATTTATTTGGTCAACATTGTGTATTTGTGCCACACTTTCTGTTCCTTAAATGCCTCCTACCTCTAGGTAATATACAGTTTAACAATCATAGAAATCATCGATTTTTGTCTCGTCAAAGGCCCCCCGACTCCTGACTCTTGACATTTTTACACTTGTCCTTGGTGAAAGAAGGAGGGAGACATCTATGACAAAGCAAGAGCCAGAAATGATCTCCAGTAAGGGCTTCTACCACTCCCCAGGATGTTGCTGTAAATAAAATGTGTTGGAATGTGCTCGTCTTGCCTGTTTGAATAAAGGTTAAGACAAAAAAATCCGCCAGGCATTCAGGGGTAACATGCTGTGATTTTATGTGCTGCCAGTTTTCATGTTTCATTAGTTCTGTGTGAGGCTGTGTGCTATATGTGTGTATGTTGATGCATGTGAAATCATCCGTGCTGGAGATGTGTGTATGTGTGTGTGTGTGTGTGTGTGTGTGTGTGTGGAGAACCTCCTCAGGTCTAGTGGCTTGTCAGAGCTTCAGCTTGTGTGTTTTTGGAGGAAACACAGTGGACAGGTGGAATTCCAGCCCAGAGGCATGCTGGGTAGAATCACAGTGTGGCAGGTGTGTACATTTCACAGTGCAGAGTTGCCATGGAGACAATTAGCCGAATCCCAGTGGTGCGTACTGTATTATCATGTTTTCTGTACCATATCTTGGAATAGAGATTAATGGAGATTGATTGTGTGTCTCGTGTGTCTCTGTGTGAGTCCATTGTATTTGTTTGCACTCCAAAGACAACATGAATCCTTCAACGTCTAATTCCTGATTTCTTTTTAGCTATCCTGTGTAAGTATTACAGAGAGAGAGACAAAAGTGAGAAAGTAAGTGAGAGAGATGTTCAGAGGTTCTGCCGTAATAGCTTTAGACTGCACACAGAAAGCTGCATGCAAATGTGGCTCTCCACAGTAGTTAAAAGTCTGCATATATTAATGAAGTGATTCTTGATAATGTTAAACAGGCTCATTTAGAGAGAGAAGGAGACTTGAGGTAGGAGGTCAGTAAAGAAAAAACAACACAGCTGCCAGCATCCTGTTAAAAGAGTACTCCCCCAATTTAGCATTGCACTCCTTTAACACTGTCATGATGGACAGTCAATCAAAATCGAGGCAGCAGAACCAGAGTTAATCATCTTATTTATTCCACACATTCCTCTTCCTTGTCAAAACCTGGCCCCTTACATTACCCACAATGCAACTCTTCCGCTGACAGTACAGTTGGAGATTGCGGTGTGTTACACTAGTAGCGGCTAATGTAGCCTCGAGCCGCCAGCCTCAACCAGAGGTGAGCAGCGGGCTACAGAGGTCTGGTAACCTCACTTCTTTCTCACTCCACACTCCCAGATTTATTTCATTTTCAAACTTGTAGTGTTCACCCCAACCAACACTTCCTCAAGTGAATTTATCAGATTTCACGCAGCTCCTACTACAAAAGACTATGCTATGCCCAAAATTTATTCCTTGTCAAAAGTTACAGATTTTACTTTAAACTAGCATGTCAGGCTTACAAATCATTTTGCATTTAAGTATAACTTGGACATTGGAGTGTTTGGCAGTTTGGTTTTTTTTGATAGGTGTTAAAATCTACTGGACTATCTAGCACATTTGAGTGTTAGACATAGAAAACCCTGCATTCTTTATCCCCAAAATATCCCCATGGCTGTACTACCTGTGAGGGTACAAATCCATCTCTACTGCTAGGCTTGGTACTCCAACCATGTCCTTTAGAGGTGACGTGGGGGGCAAAATAATGCACAAACTTTATATAATAGCACATGCCAACTTCCATCTACTTCACCAGAACTTCAATTTTCAACTCATACAGGGGCCCGAACCTTTTCAGGGTATGTGAGTGCTGCAGAGTGGCAGCTAGTGGAACGATGTGATTTTGTGTGGAGTAGCTTTTTTGGAAAGTCATGGTGTTGGTTCTCTCTCTTGCTTCTTCTAAGTGCATTTGATTGCTCTTGTGCTTTTGCAATCTGTGTCTCTAGGCTACTAACATCAAGTGTGTGCCCCTACATGGCAGTACGGTTCTAACAGCACAATGCGACTGTGTTTGTGGAGTGCGTCTTTATCTGTGTGTGTGTGTGTGTGTGTGTGAGACAGTTCAGACTGACTGATTCCAGAACTTACAAGGAGTTCCAATTGTTTCTCTTATTTCCCTTTGGATCATCATCTTTTGTTGCTGTCTCTGTACATTCAAGTGGAGACATACAGTCCTCCACAGCTCGGGGTAAGTTGAAACATTTCCAATCTGAGTTGACAAATCTTTATCTCAGTTTTTGCCACCTGCAGTAAATCAGGACCTGTGTGCCCTTTGTTTGAATCTTTACATACTTTGTATGCTATTATGCCACCTTTGAATTTTGCTTCGTGCTGTATGCATTTGCTATGGAGAGGCCTGCAGCAGGATTTCTCCCAGCATAAGTGGAGAGCAAGTGGGGGGCGGCAAATATTAAACCAACAGCAGCTGGGAAGGGAGTGAATACAGAAGGTTTTGAGTGGGGAGGAAGTGCTGCTATTCCCCTCTGCTCACAAACTGTGGGATTATGTGTGTTGAATATAATGACATTTCATGCAGAACTTATTTAGGTGTAATGGCGCCCTTATTGGTCAAATATGGATTTCCCTTTCATAACAATATCAGGCCTCAATAATAATTGGCCCAGTGTCCACATGTTACATAGTGTTTTGCTGAGGCAAGTACACGCTAACAAACACTTGGTGTTTACCAAGTTTTATGGGAATGGTCCTGGGAGGTACGTCTTTAAAAGAAGTAAAACTTTCAACTTTAATTATAGCACCCCCATGTGGCCAAGTGACACCATTGTTCATAAGGTCCTTCGTGGTTCCAGTGTGAACAATTTACCATCTCATGGGAACATGAGCAAATATATGGACATGGAAAACAATAAGATTCAAAACAACAAACAACCTCTGCAAAGCAAATTGGGCTTAGCCTTGCAGCTTTAAATGTCTAAAAATGAGTTACTGCAGTTAATAACCCAACTCTGATTTTCATGGAGTACCACAGAGAAATACAGGTCTTTTGGAGCCAGACTGTGGTCCCTTCACAGATGCGTTGCGTAATTTACTGTCTTCCAACTAAACATCGTGACCAGAGGCTGTCATCATGTGGCCCTCCCGCTACCTTAACAGCAATTAGACAGGTAGATGAAATGAGAGTGTTGCAGAGGCCAGCAATGTAATTAAACTTGGGGTGAGAGGCCAATGGGCTCCTATGAAGTAATACCCCACTCGCCCACACACTGTGTACAGGCATTGCCACAATGGCCCAAGTGTGTGCTTTTGATCAATATGGTTTATCTGTACTGTCAACATGCTGTATGTGTATCATGGTGGACATAGAAAACCCTGAGTTTGAACTGACAGAGGCCAGCATATTACACTCAGCAGCATTACTATATTAGAGAAAACGTTCACCTCTAATATCTGCATCTAATCATAATCTGCATTGTGAACAGCTGCCCCAGAAAACAAACCAATAGCTCAAAACAAGCACATACTCTATATACATGCAATTGTGATATTCTACAAGTGAAAGATTACTTCTTATGATTATAATAGTGCGACGGAAGGTTAAAGGAATAGCTCAGCATTTTTGCAAATATGCTTATGGGCTACGGGAGATAAGAGAAAGCATCAATAACCACCTCATGACTGTGCATTGTTACAGAGCTGGAGTTAGGCTAATTCAGCTAGCCTGGCTTAGTTTAGCTTAGATCAGAGGCAGGGGGAACTAGACAGCTTACACTATGTATCTTGTTTATGTAGCGCATACGTAAACAGAAATGTAATTGTGATTTTATGGTGGAATTACAGGTTGAAATTTCTTGAAATTGTCTTTGTACCATCTGTGGATACAGAAGGATATGTGGACACTGGTAGATGGGTAAATTGCATGGTTATCACAAAGTCATTTTAGTTGCCAACCTTTACATATAACCTAAATCATAAAAGGCACATTGACTCTTTCAGTTTCGAGGTTACAGATTATGCTGCTGGATATGTGTAAGAACAGTAGTGCAAATGTTTTGAAAGTCAAAATGTGTAGCTGTAGCACTAATCATAAGACATTTGAATATGCAAGTAGCAGAAATCATTAGAAATGATCAAATGTATAGGTTTAGCATGAATCGAAGGTGCTGTTTTCATATGATCTCATACAGTGTTGTGCAACAGGCATGAGTTCTGTGATATTAAAGCATGTTGTGTTCTCAAAAACAGATAAGCCATAATAACATCCCCACTGATGAGTCATGTGGCTTATAGACAGTAAGAACACCAAAAATGATAGTTGGAGCTCTGATTTGTTTCATCATATCTGGTCTGTGCTGAAACCACTCCCACGAGTGTGCTCTGCTGACATAGAGGTGGTTTGGTTTGCAGTAAATAGAGGTTGTAAAATACCAAATTGAATTGTTTGCTGGCCAAGTGTAAAGCTAAAGCATTGTGACATACTGCTTGGCCAAATTTTGCTAGTGCTCACTGGAAACTAACATGGCTTTACAGTGCGGTTTGAGTTCAGTCGGCGTTCCTCTGCTTAAATTATAATGAGTTGCCTCGGGGTCTTGCAGAAATCTCATATGTCCAAAGAGTTCTTTTTTTCTGGAATTCAGAAAAGCACAGGGTGATTGTCCAAGCACTGAACTTTTTTAATGCATTCTCTCCAGTGAAGAAGCTCCGATGCAGGATTATAAAACATCTTCTTAAACAGCAGATGGCACAATTAGAGTTAAAAGGTTTACATGTGTGTGAAGAATTGGAATGCTGTTTTATCCATTTAAGACCCCAACCCAGAAAAATGGCTCACAGTAATGGTTCTCTTATCAAATATCACTATAATTTAATCGGTCAATGTAATCAGTCGTAAAAAGTGTAAAAATCTTTTTTCTTTCATAAAATTGTACCCTGAGGTTTTTCTTTGTTGCTTGTACAGTATGTGATCCTCAGTAGCTATCCATTGTCCAAATGTTACACTTATTTTTATGATAATTTTAGTGCACACATATACATTTGTCATTGCCATTCATCTGATTTAACATCACATCTTCTCACTGATGTTAACAGAGAAAAGCTCACACCGAACAGATCTCCATAGTGGGACCTTAACTACCTGCATACATGCATAAATGCATGTTCCCTGCTTCTATTCTATTCTTTCTCTGTTGAATTAGCACTTTTCTCCTGAGCCTTGCACTATGTGCAGTCACACACACACACGCAGCCATGCTTCCCACTTAGCTGTGACAGCCACACACGTACCACATATGCACACCGTGACACACTATGACACATAAAATCTTGTTATATCACAATTACAGCTCAGATGCTCTTATCCAAGAATATTTCCTGAGCTATACCTTTCTCCAGGGGGGCTCCCTGTTGCCTTTCCTCTTGCTGGTTGGGACTCGCAGAGGCATATAGTGTAACCCTCTGATTTGGACAATGAAGTGAATATGATAACTGTGACTCACAATGCATTGTGAAAAATTGAAGGATATCTTAAAATATGGCCCAAACTAGCTCAGGGAAGGTGACGAGAAGGGAGTCCATGCAAAGGTTATACTTAAAACAAGAGTAATTGATTACATCTAAGGTTAACTCAAATGAACAGTGTAGTGTGTCGATCAGCAATGAAGGCAGTGCATGGATGTGCGGTTGATGTGCCATGGAGGTGTTGAAGGTGCAAACCAAAAAGGAAGTGATGCAGGGTGGATGTCAGCTGGAGGGAGGGAGCAGGAGGAACAACCATATGGGCCAGCTTATATAGCCCAAGGGCCCAGATGAGCGTAATCAGCTGATGACCTGCCACTGTCAGCCTATTGTCTACTGAGGGTGGCCAGGACAGCCTCCAAGACAGTGAGAGGGATGTCATAATACTTATATGTCCATGTGTGTCCATATTTAAATAGCACTGTCTCTTTAAAAGGACAGGAAAGAAATATAAATGCACAAAGAATACAGAGTAAACAGGGTGGATCCATCCAAGTTGTTAAGTGCTTGGTGTTCTCATATTAAATGTATTATCCACTTAAAACTTGACAGTAAGATGTTTTAACCTTATTTGTGCGCACGGATACAGCCGACTTGCCAGCTTGATCTCAAACATAATCTCCTCTTAGATACATATGGAGCTTTTTAGTACACTTGCAGCTGGTCACTACACATGGACATTAAAATCAGCCATTAATAACTTTCTCTATATACGCTCTAGTGAAGAAGAAAATCCCTGGTGGTGCTAGTTTTATTGCTTGCAGCCTGACAGCGTTTTAATTCCCCTTGCGGTTCCAGTATCATAGCAGCCCAATCTCCTCTCACCACACCATCAGCACCTTTCCCCCGCACCCAATTTAGCTGGCGATCCTAAATCTAGCACGCTAGAGACCCGGGAGATTCCGAACAGTGCTCGTCGTGGAATGGGACCCTAGTACCTTAAAGGAATAGACCGCCTTGGAAAGTAATTAGATGCTGCCAATCTCTCGCGATCGCTTGGGAACAGGGCTAGGGGGTCTCTTAATGGAGATGGTTTCGGCATGCGCGTAGCCTTCTGAAGTAGAGCAGAACTCACTTTCAAACCAGCGTGTTAAACATCAAAGTATCTTGTTAAAATGCCCGTTGTTATGAATGTCCCCCGTTGGATCTGATCTCATTTACTAAATGATGCTTTGTTAAACTTGCACGTCTTGTAAAACAAATTCATAACATTCACTATACAGCCAGGCTTTCTATAATTAGGAAAGCAGGGTTATTTGCCTGCTTTTGCAAAAAAAAAGTCTTCATCCATTGGGAATATTGAAGATGGAGGGCCATTAAATATCTCACCTTTCTGAAATGAATACTTATTTTACCACATTTGTAAATTAATATCACACAGTCCAGTATATATTCTCTGAAGTGATAATATCTTAGCTAAGTATCTTAGCTCCAACAGAGTCATGGCATACTCTGCAGATTTGATGGCAGGTATGATTATCACAAAAACATAGCAGCTCATGGTGTTTTAAGCCCTGACATAAATGTGGTTTAAATCCTATAGAGCCTAAGCTACAGTGAGAATGTAGCTTATGGGACTCTTGCCTCTCCTAAATCTATTTCAGAAGTCATTTCAATGCTTAGCGCTTCCATTAATGCCTTTCAGGGTATTCATGATATGGCAAATACACTAAATATGAATCTGTAAAAAGGACCTGCTACTGGAAGATTAACCTGTAAAGCACTAAAGCTACAGGCTATTCTCATGCTGTAAAGACATGGGAGTGTACAGACACGCCCTGCTAATGTATGGGTGCTGTGGACATGGGTACTGTAGAATCTGCGAAGGATTCACTACACTGCACTGGCCCTGTACTCAATATGTGGTCTTCGTCCCCCCTCAAGGCAAGGTTAAATGGCTGTAAATACCTATTGAGCGAATGAGAGTGCAGGTCTGACCACATGAATCATTGTTTAAGTGTCTATAGGTGTGTGTGTGTGTTTCAGTGTGTGGTACTCACTGGGGATTTGCCTATGTGAGCGTGTATGCAAGTGTCTGGCAGTGCAGTGATAGGACTCTGTGTCGTCTATATCCCGTATCTACACTGCTTCACACAGTTACAGGATAAAATTTTATAGTGCGTGTGTGTGTGTGTGTGTGTGTGTGTGTGTGTGTGTACGTGTGCGTGTGTGTATGTGTGTGCGGGCCATGCGGAATGAGAGCCACTGTCAGAGCCGGACAGCAGAAGGTGACGGTAGGAATACGAGGCTACTGGTATTATTAACCCCTCACTGAGTTGAGTGGAGCAGGCAATTACAACCAGTCATATGGCTGTCACATTGCCAGAGGGAGACAGCTCTTATATATATTGTTTGTAAAGAGAGGACAGAAATAACAATAGTACAGTAGTACTACTTTACAATAGTACTAAACATATATGCAGTATATGGATCTGGAAACTTCCAGGTGCCGACCAAAACTGGAAGGACGTTTTGAGCCACACAATCTCCTCTCTGCCATGAGACTACCAGAGGACATCCTACACATACAGTACGCACAATACAACAGTGTAAAAAAAAGCCCTGTATTCCAAATCTTGTGTATATTTAAAAACATATTCTTAAAAAATATACTATATGATCAGCATATTATCAGCAGAATATACTTGCAAGTCAAAACTAAAAGTGTTGATTATGTAGCACAATGGCTGTTAACTAAACTAACTAACTAACACTAAAATCCTATTTTTATATTACTGCGTAAGCAGCATTTTAGAGCACATTGTAGACTGTGGAGATGGACCTAATTTTAACTACTTTTTACATTGTTGGCCAGTTTAATTTATCATTTTAATTTATATGTTTTTAATGTAAAATCTTAACCTCCTAAGTACCTGGTAACTATAGTTGATAAACAAATGTAGTAATGTGTAAAGTTTAAGTGTACTATATTTCTCTCTGAAAATTTGTCATGGAGAAGTATTAAGTTGCAGAACATTGCTTGAGTTAGATAAGTTACGTTCCACCACTGCATAAATACATAAACACATTTCTAAAAGGTTTTCCCTTTCCATAAAATCTGTCTTTTCTGCCACATCTTTCCTCTGTTTGCAGCAGCCAGAAATGCTGCTTACCCTCTTCATTGCTGTTATTGTCTTATGAACACTCCACCCACACCAACTCTCTCTTTCTCGTGTTCTATTTCAGGGTGTTAAGCTGCTGAGCACGTCCAAACTGGCTCACAGCAGTATATCTGATCAAATCGATACCGATTTCTGTCTCACACACTTTTTCTATTCTTTCTCCTCGTTTCTGACTGCGGCTATAGCCATGATGGGATGATTGGAAGGTGATACATCCACCTGGTCTGTCTTGTCTGTGTGAGATAGATAGATTAGCAGGGGGGGAGTAAGATCAGTGAGAGGGCTTTGCCATGCTGCACCGCAATAATGTGTTACCAGATCCATCAGTGTAGCACACTTAGTGGAAGCCAACCCAAGCTTACTGGACTCGCTTGCGATGCGATGTGGCTCCTCCATCTCGCCTTCCCTTCACGTCCCGTTAACACCTCACGGGGCCAATAAGGGAACAGATTGAGATGTCTTTTAACACCCACAAACAATCAGCAACATGTCAGCCATTTTTCAGTGTTTGCCTCCACCAGTTTTGTCTGTCAGATGCCCATCACAAACATCTATTCTCGCCTCTCTGTTCTTTCCTGTCTGTGTTATCTCCTTGGTTTCCATTCTTTTCGTCTGCCACACTTGAAGTTATAGTGTGCAAAATTTATTTGCATCTTCCGTGAGAGCTTAATCTTTTTTTGTTCTGTTCATTGAGCCTTTTCTCACTCCCCTCGATGATTATATCTTCGTCTCTCAGTGCGGAGGGAGGTTTATTATTATCTGGGTGCAGAGTATGAGGTGTATAGAATTATTTAGTTCATTTTTTTGACACAGGGGGTCGGGGGGGTGGGGTGTCAGTCTGCTGTATCTCTGTTCAGATTTCTGGAGCCACAGTATTTCATTTGTGCAGCGGGTCCCATCACAGTAGTTGGAACACACACACACACACACACACACACACACACACACACACACACACATACACACACTCAACCCAGCCATTTATTCATGACTCAGCCAGCAGGCAAACGCGGTGTGTGTATGTGGAGATGTGTGCTGTCTTTGTTTTTGCTCTTTTATCAACATCTAAAGACTCTCCTCGTCGTACGCGTGTCTTCACACATGTACCTCTGTGTATAACTGTCCATTCCTATCACTCTTACCTGTGTCCATCCCCTCTTAGATCCTACGCTGCACACTCACTTAAAAGCTGTGTTCTCTTTCTAAAGCTTTCTTATATTAGAGGTTTGTTTTCCTTTTTTTGTCTAACCTGGCATATAATGCATGTATTTTCATTTTGCAGACCTGCTGCTATGGTTACGAGCTGGCAGTCTTTGAAAATCCTGTTTCTTTTTGTGTGTGGTTTTTAAACTCTTGTGAGCCTGCAAACACACACATACTTTATGTCTTTCTCTCTGTCTCTCACTGTCATCAAACGTCTTCACTTCCATGTGAAGACTGTGAAAACAAATTTCCAATTGGAGAACAAAAAGGTATCTTTCATTTTTTAGACACACACCCTGTTAAACCTTATACCTTTACACCCTGACTTAGATCCGTTTTCCCAACCAGGGGAACTTGTACCTAAGGGGGTAGGCTACTTCTGCTGTTGCCAGGACTGAATGGAAATCTCAATTAACTAATAAAAATGATGTGATGCCGATCTTTACTATATTAACAATAACAACAAGTTGCCCATCAACCTGAATCATTTGTTACACATTAACACACTGATCCAATTGAGAATTTATGTATGAAAACTAGTTAGAAAGCAAGCAGAGAAGTTTTGTTAGCTAAAAGTAATGGATGGTTGAAATAGCTAGCTAAAAGTAATGAACAAAAAGTTTAATTAGTTTGCTTAAAGTAAACTATAAACAGTTCGATCAGTTAGCTCAAAGTAATGGAGAAATGGTTGAAACATCCACTTCAGTCACTCCAAGCAACTCCTATCCACTGACACTTTAGTATGGAAATGTTGTAAACAGTATAGTTAATAGTGTTGGGGTACATCAGACATAAAAGGTTGTGAATTCCTGAGTTAGATAGCCATTCAACATCTGACTAGATAGCCATTGTACGGATAACTGTGCTAGTGTCTGTCACTTTCGCTCCCCCTCTCCTCCTCCAGCTCTGTCACGAAACCTCTCCCTCCCTCCTCCCCATGTGTTCCCTAACTTTACATTTTTATTTTGCCTACTGACTCAGTGCTGGCTTTGTGGATTCAATCATCACGTATTTATGAGAAGCCCTTAAATGCACTCCAATTCTGGAGGCGTGGTGCTGAAAGAGATTATTTTTTCTATCCCACTCATCCCTTCTACGGCTTTTATCTTTGTTGGCACTCATCCTCCCCGTTTCATTCCCCTCCGACTTACATTCCTCCAAGGTTCCTCTAAGGGAACTAATGACACGACTGAAGCAAGAAGCCAATCAAGGCCAAGCTCTCACAGGCTGACTAACGCATCCCCTTTGCTTGATCAGCACTTTGATTGACACCCTCCCGTATGCTGAATTTAAAACAAGCCCGCATTAAACACATTTGTAACCTTCATTTGCTGGAACAGATTGTTGCTCTCTTTCCCAGTACATAATGAATCATAAATGTCACTTATGGTTATAATCAAAATTGTTGTGATGGATCCTTTTTGTCTGTTGTCAGTAAATGACACCCTTTTTCTGGTTCCTCTTGGCATGGTTGGGTGCTGGAGATCCAATTCATCAGGGTAATGGACTCCCTGACAGCAGAAAATGTCAATTTAATGAGATACAGCCTATTATACATATGGCCACTAACTCTTTAAGACTGTGTCTGTCAAGAACCATATAGTAATAACACTTTGGCAATCAAGGACAACCATGTGTGAACAATGTGTAATTGGTAGTAGCTGGTGTCGATGTGGTGTCTATGAGCCCTGCTTACAAGAAAATGGAGTAGAGGGTATGGATTACAGTTAGAGGAATGTGCTCTTCGCATTAGTAGCTGTTATCCTAAGCCTATCAGTAGGAATTAGTTCCAACATTGGAATCATTAAAAACAAAACTGTAAACCTTTAGACTTAAACAGTGTTCAATGAGAGCATAATCCTTTTTTATTAAAGGTGTAAAAAGGTGTAAAAAAAAAACACAGGCTTTAGCTAATCAAGGAATGCAGCAGTTAACCTTCAGCCTAATTATTTTGTAGGTGTGCGTGTGCGTGTGTGTGTGTGTGTGTGTGTGTGCATTCTCTGTTCAAGTACCCAAGAATACAAATCTTTCTGTATTTATATTTGGGTAAATACAGATAGTATTTGGGTATATGCATGTGTATGTGAGTATCTTTCAAGGAGAAGGAGGCCCTCTGCCTCTCTGTTGGCTAATAGTGGGATTAATCCGCCTAATGAAAGGAACTGGAAAAAAGTCTTAAACTCTCTTCCTGAGCTCATTTAAAAAGCACTAACCCAGCACTTGCCCTGTAAATAGAGGACACAGGCAGTGTGGGTGGTTGTTGTTTTACAGTTATTAGTCTAATTTTCTTCTTTTTATTCACCTTATAGCACAAAACGTAAAACCCTACCTTTTTACTCTTGATTTTCCTGCAGTTCCCTCCCTCTGACTCTCTGACTCTTGGGTGCAAGTGTGTATTTCCATCATTGTACTGTGTTTGGAGAATTTCCCCTAGTTTTCACTGGGTTTCTCTCTTTTGTGTCTTTTAGTTTCCAGTCAATTTCTCATTATTTCTGTATGGTTTTTTACTATATTTTCTCCATCATATCATTTTACTTTTTTTCCAATATATTTCCATCATCTTTTTACTTTAGTCTCTTTGCTATATGAAAGTCACAATTTCCTTTTTTATTTTTCACTATTCATTCCTGCCAGTAAAAACCGGGTTCAGCCCGGGCCAGCGAGTAATGAATTACGGCTGTAATATCTTCCACTGGCTGACAGCCAAATCTCATCTCTATACACTTTTTAAAGGTGTGTGTGTGTGTGTGTGTGTGTGTGTGTGTGTGTGTGTGTGTGTGTGTTTATCTGTGTGCTTGTCTGTATCAGGATGACTGTGTGTGTGTGTGTGTCTGTGTAAGTGGAATGATCTGTCATCACCATCCCTGTCTCCCTCCTGGCAGGATGTTCCACCATATGCATGCACATTTCAATAGAAAATGCACCGTCATGTTCCTGTCATTTGCACAGCCATGATTATAATCCTTCCCAAATTGTAACCTCATCCATCTCAGAGGGTAAAGGCGAATATATTTAACACTGTCCCCACTTTAAAGTTAAAGTGACAGATGACAGTGAGCTAAATATAGTTCTCGCACCTGACTAGGTTTATCTTGTAATCTCAGTGAATAAAATTGCCTTAGATTAGAATCTAACACCAAATTCATAACCGTCAGAGTGTCTCAACCAATCCAAGCGTCCACTTTGTGACGAGGCACTGACTCTTTTAGCTGACTTTAATTCTTTATAACCACCATAAACCCAGACACTCTGCAAGCAAATCATCTTGGCAACCAGGCAACCTCTTATACAGTGTGAAATATGTGCTGGGCTGCTGCTCTTTTTGGCAGATGTCTAAAATAACTAATCCTAATTGGAGGGAAAAGGCCAATCCCACAGTGGGTACTTAAGTCATCCGGCTCTAGACCTGGCCAGAGAGGGCTATAATGCGCCCTGCTTTCATCTGTCACACTCGCATCATTTCATTTACTCACTCAAACAGGAGGTGTGAGATGCAGTATGCATTTATGCATGTTTTCATGTGGGAATGCATGCATGAAAGCATGCATTTGTGTGTGTGTGTGTATGCACGTTTGTGTAGGAAAGGCAACCAACTGGATCTTACTTGTGTAAGCTAATGGAGGAACAAGACAGATTCATTATGTTTTCCTCATAGATATTCTACACAGGGCTTTAAACTTGAATAAACACTGACAACAGTGTAATTTATCCTGTCAATGATGTGCCAGACACATGTCTCTACTGGGTTAATGATTATGAGTGAGTGTCATTCATGTGTACATATAGCACAAAGACACAGGCCGCAGGGTTTTGTTCCTTTGATTTGTGTTTTGTTTAGGGAAAATTATACCTTTCACTTTGATATTGTCACCACATTGGTTTGGTCCATCTGTATGCAATAACCAGTGTCCATTTCTTCTTTTTTTCCTCCTTTTTTTTTGTATTTGCATCCAGGTTGATGCTCAACAATTAAAGCACAGACTTTTCCTTCTCTGCGTTGAGAGTCTGGTGCTATAACCAAGGGCATGCGCAGCAGTCATTGTACTGCAACAATGATAAGGAGAAGCAGAGTGTGGGAAGAACACGGGGCCTGATTTGGCTGTAGTGCTGCCTTCTGTCTGATCTTCAGCTAGAAAGGCCCTAACTCCTACAACAGGCTTATAACCCCTCGCTAATCCCCCCTTCTGACTCATTTCACTGCAGTTTGAAGCTCTCTCTTTAAATCTCTTGTTCGCTCGCTGCCGTCCACTTGCGCGCACACACACACACACATGCCAGAGACTCTGAATAACAAAACCTCTCAGTTTAAATGAAAATGTCTCGCTGGACCAGTAAATTGCACTGTGAGAAATATCTTTAACCAAATTTTCGCACACAGGCACAAGCAAAGACACAAGTAGACACTGCAAATCCATTTTGTGATTTTGTGTTTAATTATAAGTGCGTGGATGCTAGCCACCCGTGACTTCCATTACGGATACTTTTTTTGTTTTCTTTCAGCTTGTGTTAAGCGTTTTCTTGTTTCTGAGCCTAATGCTTTTCATGATGAAAGGAAGAAGGACACCCTCAATGGATATTCACAATGGGCATGGGCACACACACACACAGATACACACACACCCAACAACACCGATACAGTTGTTCACGTATCACATTGCCTGTTTCTTCTCTTTATCCAATTATTTTAAAATGAACACATTTCTTTCTCTATGCAGACCAAACTGAAAATATTGAGCTTTGTGAGTGAGTGAGGCTGTCAAGGGTTTCGAGGGGACAAAGTAACCCCTCCCCTCGACAGTAGGCCTTTGTGTCATGATTAAAGATTAATGTTTTTACGAGCACCGGAGGAATTGGCATTAGTGACGGTTTTAGTGTCAAACGCTTGTTTCAGAGCTGTCACTCGTGCCCACCTCCCTAAAACGAGACGACTTAATATCATGGCACTAATAATACCACCTCATCACAGTGCCAAAATAGCAGATCACAGTCATGGGTTTAGTGGTAGGGGCAGAAATATAGAAAAAAAAGACACGATTCTGTCACACTGCACCCTGATGGTATTCATAGGAGGCTAAAGCTACTTCTATTTATGTCTGTTTCATATTTGATTAGCACAATCGTCCCTTGATTACCGTGTTGGCCCAAATGCAAATGGGTTCTCTTTTTGTCACACCTGTTTGGGATAAAAATAAGAAGCATCAGTGGCTAACCAGACGATTCAGCTGTTCGGGGATTTTGACAGCTTTACGCTAACTGCCTTTTTAAAAAATGAAAATAAAGACGCTCTCATTTCAGCACAGCTTTTATTTTAGATCGGTAGTTCTCAATAGTCTTTAGGGTATGCATCTGTCTATGAGTTCCCTGCAGTGAATATAATGCAGAATATTCCTTAACAGTTACACATGAAAACTCTCCAGCAGCTCCCACTGATATATTGTCCTACCTTCAGTGTGGCGCTGCAGCTGCACTCTCCATCTTCATTGCCCTATGGAATTGCATTGACCAGTCACATGTGAATGGGATGAGAATATGGTTTTGGAGAGATGGATATTTACCATGCGGAACATATCACTGTCTCCCCATTCAGTGCCATTAGGCTCCGTACTCACAATATTTCAGCCCCTCTTTAAGGCCACACTATCAGGGGATTTTTTTTTATATGATCCAATTACTTTTTCTCATCAGACAGGAGTTAAATGTCAGTGATTTTCACTGTAATTTGCATGCTCTCAGCCTCATGACACATGTGCTTGAACCCACATACTATATTATAAAGTCTCCTATGTAAGATGAATGTGTAATAGCTCAGTGATGAGGGTGGGCCTATCACCAGGATGTATGGACCATTTAGGCCCCCATTACATAAATGAATATGCTGTAGATTCAATGAGCAAAGCAGTGTGCTTTGCTGTGGTTGAGAAATTGTGTTTTTAAGGCATTGGCAGAGGAACTCTAAGCATTAATGAGTTATTTTTTTATAATATTGAATCAAATGGCTGTTTGTAATGGGAAAGGGGTCATTTGCAGTGCCTACAGTAAATCAAAGTATTAGCAGTATCAGAGTATTAACATCTAACAGCTCTACAAAGCTTTTTAGCCTCTTTTAGCTTTCTGTTGTGGTTCATCTTTACTGTATAATTGAGTCTGAGCAGCAGCATCATCTGCAGCAGTTTCTAGAAAAAAACCTCTGATGCACTGGCATTACCTAAACAGTGCTCAATGGCAAAAAAAGTTAGCAACTAGCTAGGGAACATAGTAGAGCATCTAGCAAGTTAAAATTGCAGATATTTTACTTGGTGGGGACCAAAATGGAACTAAAAGGACAATGAGTATTAGGTGGCCAGAAACATGGCAGACCTGCCTTCCTCTAGCTGTCCACAAGATGTCCTCTGACTTTCCCTCCTTATCTCATCACCTGACTGCTCCTCCCATCCACACACCTGTTCCCACTTCTCATCAGCCCTGCAGTCACCTGAGCTTCCCCACCCATCTCTCCACCTTCACCTCATTCCCTAATCAGCTTTCACTACATATAGCAGTTGAATTCCTTGGTTCCCTGCCAGATTGTTAAGTGAAGTTGCTGTGAGCTACATGTCTTGGTTTGCTAGCATCTGTTTTCTGATAGTCTGTTGTGCCTGAGGTACCTGTTACCAGCCTGTTTGTTTGACTGTTGCTCCAAGTCGGATTCGTTTGCATGTTTGGACTTTCTTCTTGGGTTTTGACTTTTGCCTGCCTCAGCACAGCCTTTGCACATCTTGGGGTTAATAAATCTCTGAAATGCATCAGGTCTGTCTCAGACATCTGTGTTCCTGTTACCCTGTTACTTGCACCAGCCGTAACAGAAAGTAATCTGAAACTTCTGGATTGATATTTGTTTAAATACTCTGCTGGTCAACTAATTTAATAAGGGTTTTCGACAGGTTAATTCTTGGTCAGTTCTAGTGAAAGACTAGCCCTAGAGAAAACTACCCTCAATTTGGCAAGTAACCCAAATTTGCTACGGCGTATTTAAGAGTTTTCATACCTAACCTGTTTGGCTCGGTTAAAACGAACCCTGGTGCATTTGCCTGGTTAGTGCGGTTCGTTTGGGCAGGTGTGAACACAATAATCACACTTGAGTGCGGACCAAAACAACCGCACCAAGACCCTTTGGAAGAAGTGGTCACGGTACGTTCTGAATGAACTCTGGAGCAGCTCGTTTGTGGCTAGACTGAGAACGAACCACCAATGGTTCTCTCACTGAAATATGCACTAGTTCACAACACAGGACCTTCTGCGTGTATTTATTTTCTTTTTCTTTGGTTTTACTGGTGGACTACAAACCAACGTCAGTGGTGCATGCCGCCACCTACTGTACCAGAGTGTTTAACATTCCCAGAGACATTTGACCAATAAACGAGTGAACATTCTCACATGGTTGGTAGTGAGGCCTTTTAGTTTGCTTGTTTTTTTTCCTCTGTGTGAAAAGAAACCAAATCAAGGGGAAAACGCTCCAAGTTTACAAACTCAACTGATTCGGACCAGAGCAAACCAACTATAGGTGAGAAAACGCTCTGAGTTGTAACTGTGTTAGGGCTTTTTGCCCTGAGAAGAGTATCTCGGGGGTGTGTTCTCAGGGCACCCCTTTTCATGGAGTGTAGGCAATGCTTTCTTTCCTTATTCAGGACAAGAGAGGCTTCTCACCAAACACATTTCCCCCTCAAATTCTCTCCACTAGGGTGTATTCCATCTAATTTCCATCCCTGTTGATTGCTAATTGTTAACTAATGAATTGTTCTCGGTTCGTCTTTAAACATACACAGCTAATGTACAGTTTGACAGCTCCTGCTTAGCAAGGGAAAGCCATTACACAAACAGCAGAGAACCGAAATGAGCTTTGAGCTGTGGAGGCTTTCTGTAATGTATTGTGTTCACATCCTTTGTATCATTTTTGAACCTCCTTGTTTGCCTTCTGTCACCCATGTGTTTAAAGTTTACAGCAGCTTTGCAGTAAAAATGGTCTTTGCAAAATGCTGTACAGTTTTAGCACACAGTACACAGATTAACGGGCTCACAGATAAGCAGATTCCTATACAGTTAATTGCATTATAGTGTATTGCCCTAATACTCCAATATCCTTGCTTGAGCATATTTGCTACATCACAACGGTACCCATAGTTGTTTAAATTTAATGCTGGAGCAGTTAGCTTTATGCTAATGAGAAGGTGGTACAGTGCTAGTTGGTATGCATGCGGACACAAACTGATCGAGCCGCTTTCAACCAATGTCAGTCGATGTCAGTTAACAGCTTGTCCTGATTGAATAAACAAAGTAAGAGAGGATGGAGGGATGAAAGAGATGAGAGGGTAAATGTTTGATTAGCCTCTGAAGTGATGGATGTGCCTTTAATCCCCCCCTCTAACTAATCCCTCTCCTCTTGGAGGGTCCTCACTGCCTGGGGGTGAAAAGTGTTGTTAGTCCTGAGTGGGGAGCCAGCGGTCATACTGTAGATTTGTCCATCTCGTTCATTCTACACACTTGTCTTTTTGTGCTGTCACATGAACCAGCATTACAATTAGGATGCTAATTGTAATTCCCCAAGCACCCTTGGAAGTTGAAACCTCAGCTTGTAGTTTTATCCTGAATACTGAGTTTCAGCTGCCTGTACCCATTATAGGCTAACATGCCAGAGCACATCTTGTGATGTGCAATTCAATTTAGCCAAATGAATATCTGGGCTCCAGATAGCATGCTCTAGTAGCTATAGCAAACCTCCACGCAGACAGCAGCTGTCATGAAGGACCAGTCGCTGCATAATGTATACAAAATGCTTTGCCGGTGGTATCAATGCGTGATCAATATGTAATAAAAACTCATTATAACATTCTATGTTCTGTCATGGAAATTAATTCCGGAAGACAAATCTGCGATGTGTCACCCTGGATATGATTTCAGTCCATCCATGCAGAAACATGTTATTTAAAGCCAGAAATTGGATATGGAGGGGGGGTAAAAGGGAGAGTGAAGAGAGAGAGGGGGATACAAAAACAGAAAGGGGAGGATGAAACCAACCCATCTGGAAGAGAGGAGACAGAGTGTATGACAGCCCAGCATAATGAGATTTGGTAGTCTGTGTGGCTTTCTATTCACCTGAAAGGGAATTAACATAAAAAATACACACTATTCTCCATTCTGCTCACATCTTTTCAAACCATCATTGCTCCATAGCCATTCCTCCCACTCTCGGTGATTTCAGCATCTGGTGCATCAATCATCTGACTGTTTATTGCAAATGGAGTCTTTTTAACTGGTTTAAAGGCAGTGAGACAAAAATGTGACTGAGATGTCTGATCTAACCATATGTTCCACCGCAAACGTGCAAGCTACATACCCCAGCAGGATGTCATTCGATGTTTTTGCCCACAAATGCTATTTTGGTTTAATCTTGCTTTGTAAGGCCTTCATGTTGGGATACTGCTGTGAGCTATGGGAGGAAACAAATGCAGAGTGAGTTTGAGCGCTGTATAATCTATGTCTGCATTCCCCATTGCCGGCTGAGGAGACAAAAATACAGCCGTTACAATCCCAGCCCAATCTGGTGGGGAGTGCAGGCTTCCTCCCACTCTGCAAGGGCTGATATTTTAATGGCTCACTCTGTGTTCACTTTTTGACAGGCAACACAATACTGTTTATTTTTTTTTATTTTTAGGAGTATAGGAATAACCATAGATATGTATGCATACTTCACACACAAACATACACCAGCCCACATTTGCACCTTTCCTCCCACTTGATTTTATGATCTGATCCCACATATTATACCCTGATATGCATTAATATGAAAATTCAGCAGTTTATTGATTGCCTTGGTTTCTCTCTGCACGTTTGCCCATATTCCCACAGGTAAGACTGACAGTCTGCGTTTTTCAAAGTGGAACGAAGGAATATATGTATTGATCTGGCCCTCCTCTGGCTTTTATCTGAACAGAGCTTAATTCTTCTACCGGACTCCTAGACTTTGAAGATGACGCAAAGGCACACGCTCGCTAACTTGCCAAAGTTTCACTGAAAGGCAGCTGATTGATTTAGCGATTGTAGAGGTGCTGGGGGTCTTATGTTTTGGACTGCGTGTTGATGTGATCCGTGCACTTTTCTTTCATTTTCACCTTTTAATATCTGCTGTGCTGAAATAGTATATTGATTCATCTTACATTATCCCAGTCATATAGTAACCAGCTTTTGAGAGCAGTAGCTCATGCTGGCTCCATTGACTCGTGATCAATGATGTGGATTACTCACACAAACTACTGAGTTAAAATCAATGTTATTGACTCAATCATTATTTTAGACTGGTAAATCACCATAAAGGTTGGCACCTACTGAATTTTCCAGACAGTGTTGCAGTTGTGTTTGTTATTCGTGCTGATAATAAGCAAACTAATGATGTTCTCCAGGCTCTGTGGTTAAGCATATTATTTGAGTGGTTGTTTTTTCACAATAAAATGCTTGCTATTTCATCCGTCCCGGTCTTTTTTTATTTGCAGCATCATGCTTTGGTTGGAATGCAGGAGGACTTGTAAAGTAGTAAAGTAGAAAGGCTGTGTGAGTGTCCATGTACACACTTTTGTGTGCATGCTATGACTGCAGTATTTTGTTCTGAGTCAGATCCTGTGAATAGCTCGGCTAATTTTTCCATTTATCCCTGACTCTGCGTTTACAAATCGGCCCTGTCACATCCTATTCATCAGTTCCTGGCCTTTCATTTATTCAGCATCCCCCCCCTTTTCTTTTATAACATTCTCTGCGTTTTTCATATTCTTCTTGAACCAACTGGGCCATTTGCACCCAGACCCACAGCATTGCGCCAAAACAATATTTAGTCCAAGCATGTGGCAGCTGGTGTTCTGTGAAATGCCAGCTTCCTGTAAACTTTTTTGCCATTGTTTTGTCTTCTTTCAGTCCCCATGTAACCTTTCTCTTCTACATTTTTAAAGTCAAGTAGTTTAATTGCCATTTGCATAACACATTGGAATATTTAATTTCTATTTGCTTACATTAGGCGAGTCCACAGGAATTACAAGCCTTAGGAACATTTGTACTTGAGAAATGCGTGACTACACACACTGGGTCCTCACTATGTAAAATCACAGATGAATATTTATAAATCCCCCCCATCTGTTCAATGAATAATCATCATCAGCATAATTTGCTCTGACAGTGGACTTAGTAGAGCAGCCAATCACAGCCCACTTTGACTTGAAGGCCCACAGTAAAAAACAAAACAGTTTTAAAAAGATAAGTAGACCAAAGCTAGTCATTATTCTGTGGCACAGATTTAGCTCTTGTTCCTACCTGCCATCCTGAAGGCGTATATTCTTATCCCATGCCATTGTTGTGGCTATGCATTCCTGATCCTCAATATCATTCAATTTAGAGAGCTCACAGTGGTCTGGGAATTCATTGAAACTGTATGAATCACAGCGTGTCTGTCTTTTCCGTCCCATCCGTCCTCCATTAATCTAGGTTAGGACAGGGCTCAGTGGATTGATGAATGGGGGAAGTGGCTGGCAGGGCATTTCCTTTACTACTCTTTTCAGCTATATTCTGGAAGCCTTGCCAAACTGCCTTTCAACCGGTCCAAAGGTTTATCGCTGCTTAACACTGAATGTGTGCGTCTGTGTGTATATGTTTTCATGTGAAAATGCACACACAATAAATCTGCCGTGGTGTTTCTGAGTGTATTTTTGTAGTGGAAGCTCATTGCTTCTATGACTGTTGCCATCTATGAGTGGGGGAGTCTGAGTGGAAAGGCGGGTTTCTGCCATAGAGAACCCTGCAACAGCACAATGTATATGGCTCAGCTGTCACTGCCCCCGGGCTACATTTGAATTGATAAATATGTGGTTTGTTTAGTTGCATTTAACTGCAGCAGATAGCAATATCAGGCTGGTCTACAATATCATTACCCAGCTTTAGGGATGAATAAAGTTAATCATATTCATGTTTGAAAGTGATTTCATTTTCTGTGTCTGTCTTTCAAGTGAAGGCCGTAGACAAGGCATTTGACTCTGCACAGGATCTGAAGCTATCCTCTTTGCTCTTTAAGAGGAAGTGAAGTTTATAAAAACTTCTAGTGTGAGAAAAAATGTTCAGCCCTGAGCTCAAATTTTTTTTTAAAAAA
Organism: Maccullochella peelii; assembly: GCA_002120245.1. Taxonomy (NCBI): domain Eukaryota; kingdom Metazoa; phylum Chordata; class Actinopteri; order Centrarchiformes; family Percichthyidae; genus Maccullochella; species Maccullochella peelii. The sequence goes on along the minus strand of LKNJ01000109.1, from coordinate 83,813 downwards.
GACAAAAGGGAACTGGTAATTTTGTCGTCTTTCAAGCGAAATGTACGGTGTTTTCTTCAAGTGAGACTGTGTAACTTTTGCTGATCACCAGCCACTGTTGCCACTAGTCAAAGTATAATTTCTGGTAAATGCTAAAATGAAGTGTAACAGTAGCACAAGTGGAGAAGTAATGTTAGTACAGACATTACAGCTAATTTATTATTAAATATTTATTACATTATACAGTTAATGAATGTGTAGCAAAGAGTTAGAGTTGCAGAGATTCAGTACAGATTTGTTCTTCCTCTTGCTTCCAAAATGTCTAACTTGGCAGGGTGGCAGGTTCCCAAAACTCTGTCCAGTAGAGCTTAGTAACTGTGAGTCATTGTGTCACTGTTTACGAGCCTTGTACACTTGGTCATAGACCCTTTTCACGGCAGACATTTTAACTTGTCAAAGCAGGAAAAGCACAGGTGTAAGTAATTCCATTAAGTGTCCCAGTAAGTCATGACACTGAGTGAGCATACACAATACCAGAGCCCTGGAACTGCAGGTGGCCAAATTACATTTTTGGTGGCCGAAATGTAAAGTTATGTAAAAACAATCCAGAAAAGGCAATTTAACGCAACTTAACACAGCGTTCCTTAAGACATTAACAGAATCAAAATATATTTTTATTACAATTCATTTCAATTGAAAACTCAAGTTCTTTGTAAACATATACAGTATATTCTCTCAGTCTCTTAGTTCACAGTCTCACTTCCTCGCGCAGATAGAAAGTTGAACTAAAAGGTGTGAAGAAATCGGGGTGTTTGTGGAAATGTAAAGTTGCTTTGGCGAAGACTCGCAGTATAGGGCCACAGGGGGCCACCTACATGGAGTGTTTGGTGGCCACAAAGTAACTTTTAGTGGCCACGGGCCATAGGGCCATGGTTAATGTCGAACTCTGCACTGGCTCTCCTAAATGGAATGCAGCCATCATTAACGTTGTTACTAATTCCACCTGTGCTTTTCCTGCTTTGACAAGTCAAAATGTCTGCTGTGAAAGGGGTCTATTGCAAAGCTAAATTAACCAAATACAAAAATGTGACCAACAAAAGAAGTAAAAGTTTTCCACTTTGGTTCAGACACTTATCTATCGGGCTTATCTATCAAATTAGTGCCACTAAATTCTGGTGCTGAATCTGGCAACTCCTCCGCTGCCTTTCCTCTTATATGGAACTGCGGTGGTGAATGTAAACAGTGGAGTGTAAAATGTGGGCAATACTACCTGCTTTCCCCCCACCCCCACCCCCACTTAAGCGTGGCTGCCACTGGTGAATGTGTGTTATAATCTGCATATGGCTCCACATGTTTGTGTGAGTGTGTGTTATAGTGTGTCCATGTCACAACTAATCCTGGGGGTAGCCGCAGCTGTGAGAGATTTTAATTGACTTTAGGGGGACTTGGAGGGGAGATTAGTATATGTGTATGTTTGTGTGTGTGTGTGTGTGTGTGTATACTGTATATGTGTGTCTGCGAACCAGCACATTAATGGGGCGTTAACATAGCTATTAATGTCACAGCTTGGGGGAAGCATTAGTGTGGTAAATGGAATTTGTATACTTTCTTGTGCATGCATGCATTTGCGTTTATGTGTGTTTGTGTGTGGGTGTATGATAGGTAGGTACGAGTTGGGACGATGTGAAATGTCACACCTCATGGGAAGCAAGAGGTTTTGATGTGGCACGTGCACCCTTTTTCGTTTTAAGCCCCTAAAATATCTTCTGGGCATCCAATCAGCTCTGAGGGGGTGGAGTGTGGGAGCAAAGGCTGATGGGAAATATGGCTGGCCTTCAAGGCAGGAGCCTGAGCCAGCTAGTCTTTTCCACCTGGGAACATCGAGGTCATATTACTGATGCATTATCATTGACCACCCTACCAAAAGAGTATACAATACACACCTGTAATATGTGATATATCAGATAGCAGAATCTAAACCACAGCTTCCATCTCATGTCTGATAACACAGAGTACAAGTGTGGTGATTGCCACAGTTTACAAGGCAACAATTCAGACGAAGTGAAATAAATAGAAAATAGGTCAGTCTGTGAAGGCTTTCACTAAGAGAACATGCATGAGAGAAATGGGGATTGCACACACACAGACACGCTAACACATAAACACACAGTCCAGCTGTTATGTTTCCTCTGTAGACACACTCCCCTCTACCTCTCATCTGACCTGAAATAAAATGACCCTAATGTGCCCGTCTTCTCTTTAATGTGGTCATTCATTGGTCTGTGAGTGAGTGATGTGAGTTTGTGTTTGCTCATGCCCACATTTGTAGGAATATTCAAGCATAGACCTCTGTGGCTATTATAATAGTTCAGTTCAGTTAAGCACTGAAACTGATCAGACTTGCCAGGTGTTGTTTTTAGGCCAAAGTACATCAACCATTCAAAAGAGGAACGACTTTGGTAGTGTGGACGGGAAGGAATTTGAGAACATGAACCTGCATCCTGCATCACACACCAATGGCCACATATTGCGTCATCTAGTAACTACATTGGCCACGAGATAAGATCTGATTCATCTCAGGTGACAATGATTGATCGATCGTCACACCATCCATGCGCTTTGAGGTAATTAATCAGAGCAGTCCGTCAAAACTTTGAAAACAGAAAACCTAAGTTTTAGCAAGTTGGAAAGAGTGAAAAAGGGGGCAGTCAGTCACAGTCAGGTGGGGATGATGATTATGAAGTTATTATATAGCTTTTTAATCAGCAGCAGGGCCCACATATTACCCAATACATTCTACACTGAGTTGAAGTTAGTTTAAAGTTTGGTATTGATCTGCTGAGTTGCTGTCAGTTGTCAGTACAACAGGTCGGTTTGCATCAGTGACTCAGACCAGAGAGTTATTTTAAAGAAGAGCATGAAGCCACAGCTCTGGCTTTCTGTCTTCTTGTCCAAAACATCCTGTGTATCCACTCTGTGTCAGACACACAGAATACAGGAGCTGGCTGTATGAGTGTGATCAGCTGAAACACAGATGAACTTTATGTACAAAAATACTGTTAACTGTATTTATATTATAGTTATTTAGACTATATCCCATATCATCCGCTACTACTGTTGACTGTGTCTTTTGTGGATTATCTGGTGTATGGACACTGTTTCCGGAAAGCCATGTTGCTGTTAGTACCACAAATGGAAACCCCTACATTTCTAATATATCGTGGTGGTGTAAGCAATCTCAAATAGACAGATATCGTAAAACTGGTCACATAAAACTAAAACTATGCACACAATTAGATAAGACGTATATATATATATATATATATACTGTATATACACCGATCAGCCATAACATTATGACCACCTGCCTAATATTGTGTAGGACCCCCTTTTTCTGCCAAAACAGCCCTCACCCGTCGAGACATGGACACTCCACTAGACTTCTGAAGGTGTGCTGTGGTATCTGGCACCAAGTCGTTAACAGCAGGTACTGACCACTGCAGAACGGGAACACCCCACAAGAGCTGCAGTTTTGGAGATGCTCTGAACCAGTCGTCTGGTCATCACAGTTTGGCCCTTGTCAAAGTCGCTCACATCCTTACGCTTGCCCATTTTTCCTGCTGCCAACACATCAACTTTGAGGACAAAATTTTCACTTGCTGCCTAATATATCCCCCCCACTGACAGGTGGCATTGTAACGAGATAATCAATGTTCTTCACTTCACCTGTCAGTGGTCATAATGTTATGACTGATCGGTGTATATATACATACATACATATATACATATATTTGTATATATATATAGTGTATATATGTGTGTTTGGGTAATTTGGGTGAATCTATGATTGGGTAACTCACTAAAGCAGTTAAGCTGTTCTTGAACATAAAAGTGCACTGGAAGTGGAAAAGTGGGAGCACCAAATTACACTAGCAGAGACCTTCTCCCAGCGGCCAGCCAGACTAGCGTTCTGCTTATTAAAAGCCAAGTCGACATGAAGGTGAAGTACAGAAACCTTCTGCTGCCTCTCAGAGGTGAACCGAGCGCGGCAAAGACTATGAGCGAGAGGAAGAAGAGAGGCGAGGGAAGAGTGAACTTGACAGTTGGTGTTCAGAGAGCATTTTCTGCTGACAGGTCCCACCTAGCCCGGGTCAAAGGCAGGGATTGAGATGAAAAGGAGGAGAGAAAATATGGATATCGTGGATTGGAACGTGATGAAGAGGGGAAGGAGAAAAGGGGGAGAGGACATAGAAGCTGTGGTGGGAAGTTGTGTGTTACACCTTTATCTCTCATTGTGAAATAAAGTCTGCATTTTACTTAAGAACAAGCACCAAAAAAAAAAGAAAAGAAATAATAATAACTCAGCTTGATCTTATCACTGTAAGCTTTTGGTTTTTCATTTTGTACAAACTGATATCACAATCACAATACATTTTCCATTTGGCGGTGGGGGTGGCAGGCTGCAGCGCTGAAGCGCAATCCTCCCTCCCAATAATACATTCATTCAATCCACAGCGTGGATCAGTTGACATCTTTGCTCTTATAAGCTCCTTCTTTCTCCCCATCACTGTCCTTCCTTCCCATATCTTCAGCTTTCATATACATGCTGACTTTTTGTTTGAAGAGTGAGTCACCTGCCACTGCTTATCTCCTACGCTACGTTGTGAAATGTTCTATATGTGCATTAAACACTGAGGGACACAGAGTCCCGGTGAATGGTGCAGATGGATGGATGGCACCTTGGATGGATAGCGAAGGGGAGGGGATTAAAGGGGTCGAGGCAAGGAGAGGAGAAGAGGAAGACAGGAGTGAGGAGAGATGAGAGCAAGGCCTTATCAGCATTCACTCATACTACAGTGAAATTACCCTTCTCTGTCCTGCTATGTTCTGCGGTCACTGCTATCTGCCCGGGCTTGGGATTTGCAATGGTCATAAATCTGCTTGTGTGTATATGAGTGTGTGTGTGTGTGTGTGTGTGTATGTGAGTGCGACATGTGAAAGCATGGGTGCGCGGGTGCAGGTTGGTGTTTGTGTTTAGATGCCCTATTGTTAAGATGAAAGGACTTTGTAGGACATGATCAAATTTACAGAAATTAATCTGCGGCGTGAGGAATGAGCACTCATAAATTATAGGTGTGTGTGTGTGTGTGTGCGTGCGTGCGTGTGTGAGAGACTGATTTGGTAGTCGGCTAAAGCCAAAGCAAGGCCTCAGAAGCTCTGCTTTCCTCAGCTTGCTAATAGTAAAACAGCATTAGTAACAATTGCATCTTTTGCGGGAGCATTTGCGTGTACGTGCTCATTTGTGAGCGTGGATTAGCCTGCACTGAGACACTAGTTAAAAGAGCCCTCCGGTTGATGAATTCTCTTTAGTGAAAAAGCTGATTTAATTGGGTTGCTCCGCCAATCCTTTCACCAATAAGGATGCCTTGATAAAAGATAATTCCCCTCTTTTCTCTTTGCTTCGTCTCTCTCACATTTCTTGCGCGGTATTCCTTATGCTTTATCCACAACATCTGTTAATTTCTTTTTAACTATTGCTTCACCTTTACTTTTTAACTTAGTCTCTGGGTATACTGTGTATTCTCTCTCGCTTTCCAGCTTTCTCTCCTCTCCCTGCCCCTCTAATTTATTTTCTCTGTGTGTGAAATGCTAAATTAGAAGTCGGGTAAAAAGAGGGCCTCGGAGCAAGAGACATCAATAGCTTCCTTTTAATTCTGAGAGCCCTCCCTCCCTCCCTCTTTTCTCTCTCTCTATCTATCCCCCCTTCCTCTCTCTTCTTTCCCTTGCTAATAAAGCCAAATTGGCATGAAAGCTAGTGACCTCTCCCCTAGCCTTGTCTCTTTTCTCTGCTTAAAGAGCTGTGTTGCGGGAAGAAACGACAATGACAAAAAGGCTGATGTCAGTTTCCATCTGAAAATATCTCTCCCCCACATCAAGTTCCTTTTTATTTTTACCTTCTTTAACTCCCTTTTGTGCGGCCTTATGTCTAATCTGTTTGCTTCAGGTGCCATTCTTACGTGCCTGCCCTGTCTCACAAAAGACCTCTGTATTTTCTTTTTTACTTTTATTCTGTTTGTTTTTTTTTGGCATTCCCAAGGGAAGGGTTTGAACGTTTCTTTTTAATGTCTGACTCACTTGGTGTGTATTTAGTAAGTCTGCCTGCCAGCCATACCTGCCTGCCTCTCTGACTGTCCCCTTTTGAAGGAGTTGGTGCACAGCGGCCAGGAGGTTGGCAATACGCTGGCAGAGTTTAGTTTGAACAATTGCACTTTTTTCATCTCCGTGTCTTCCCTGACCTTGAGGGGCACTTTTTTTTTGTTTTTTACGCTGACTCCCTGTCGCTTCCCTGGCTTTGTAAAAAGAAAGAAACTTCTTCAGTCCCCAAACTCTGAGGGGGCCATTTTTGAATTCCCAAAGGGCAAGTGAGAGTTGAGTGCACCTGTCATTCGCTTGTCCTTTCTTTTCAGAACTTTGGCTATGAATTATAAATACAGCATTTCACTCTTTTTATCCTACCCTGGGCATGGAGAGAGCTGAGCGTTATATGCATAGGTACACACACACACACACACACACACACACAGACTCTGGATCCCTTTTGGGTTATTCATGTAGTGTACATTGCAGCACTTGATCCATAGCTTATTTGCATTTCCTTTGTTCTCTCCCTTGTCTATTGCCTTCCTATGGTCCTCTCTCTTGTCATGCTCCTGTGTTTGCCCCTTTTCTTTGGCATCACACCAAAGAGTGACATGAAGGTGAAAAGTTTTGGACTTGCGACACCAACTCTTTCGTACAGTATGTATGATCCGCTGTCACCGCTTTTTCCTTTTGTGTAATTAATTCAGCGAGTCCCATGACACCCCCCCCCACACACACACACACACACACACACACCCTTCTGGTGTTTGCATGTTTGTGCCAGTGTGTTTGCTTTCAGCCTCTATGTCTATGCGAGTGCTTCCTGTCCCTCTGGGAGTATTTACACATTAAGTTTGAGCCTGTGATTATTTTGACTTGGTAGCTGTGTTGTATTCAGAAGAGCCGAGGCACTAATATAATTGGCAATTAAATTAAGGAAGCAAGCTTTCCACACACCCCCCGGTGAGTTTGCACAGTGTCTCCTGAAGTGCTCTGCACACATGCACTCAGTACTCAGACGAAGAAACTCCCTGAAGTAATAAGGTTCCAAAATTGTTATAAGATAAGCTAAATGTGGAATGAGCAGATTTTTCTCTGTCACGGTCAGGCCTTTACTGTTAGGAAACACATTTTTCACAGTCAACACTTTATCACACGCCAAAGTCTGTTTTTCTTGGTGATTGAGTATGTGTGGAGACATGTTTTGATTGCTTGATGACAAAACTTAAAACTGTTCATTAAATTTGAGGTAACCCTAAAGTAATGCTCAGAAGTACTGAGACACACAGTGTATATATAATAACATAATATATTTATATATAAATAGTCCATTACAAGTCAAAGTTCTGCATTAAAAATCTTTAGTAAAAGTACCAAAATATTACCAGCAAAATATACTTAAAGTATCAAAAGTAAAAGTACTTTCACTCAGCACTCTGCTCTGCTCATTACTGGGAGCCCAGTGGGAGCAAGGTTTGTTTAGCTCTGCTCCAATGGGAGTGGATGTTGTTTGAAGGCCTGCCATTTCAATCAGGGCTGTTGTTCAGCTGTTGTTGTCTTTTGGGGGAACCTGGCCAGGCTCGTCGCCAGAGGGACACATGTGGTTCATCACGCCTGTAATTGGATTTGATTTTGCATTCTCCGCTTTTTCTTTATGTTTAATTAGGGGACTGCCGCTGAAGACCAGTGCATGTGCAGAGGAAAGCAAGATAGACCGAAAGAGGGAAAGACTGACATGGAGCCCGAAGTGAGGTTGTATGGTGATTAGTGATTTGGGAAAAGTGGGCAAAGTTAATTAGTATATATGGGTATTTGTCAGTTTACAATTAGTTTGGGCCCTACTCGAGGGGATGGAAGCAGTGGTACACAAGCTTTAAGGGATTGTATTGGAGACCAGTGTTTTCGCCTTGTTGTGCATGTGAGCGGATCAGTTCAACAGTGAGACTAAGGCAGGGGAGGGGAGGGAGTGAGTGCATCGATTATGACATGGCCTTCCTCTCAAGGGGAACCATGGTCAGGCCATTTGTTTGACAGGAAAAGAGTGGGGAAGTCTATTAGCGTGTCGCCTTCATGGACTGATGACAGGCAGCTACAGTGGCAGGGGCCGAGCATGCTGGGACCGACCCCTTAACCCCCCCACCCCCCTCACCCTCCCGCTGGTGGTTGAGGCAGACAGAATGGGGGGAGAAAGATAGTGGGAGATGGGGCTAACGACGCTCCCAAACCCCAGGGGTACTCTGAAGGTCAAGATCTTTGAACGGCGCCACATTTTATCTGAAGGAGGAGAGAGGACAGAGTGCGTGTGTGTGTGAGAGAGAAAGCAAAAGAAAGGGTAAAGGGGTCACAATAATGGTTTTCACCTTCTCCTTTGGCAAGGAAATAGAAATGGCTTGGTGAGGCGTCACATAGTTTTTGTCCTCATTTATTACAAGAAAGCGTTCTATTTCCAATATAAAAATCCATGTTAAATCAGTAAAGTCTGCATTTGGAGATCATATTTCTCTATTATATGTCCTGTTAAAATGACAGTCATCAGTTAAAGGAATGCTTTTGACTGTCAAATACTCGCTGCGTGAGAATTAGTTACTCAAAAAATAGATATTCAGAGGAGTGTACCTTTAACATCCTGTCCAGTACAATGTTGAAAAGTTTCTGCAGGTGGCGCTCTTTTTTTCGGTTGTTTAGCCATGATGTCTTTGCTCACTGGGCACTAATGTTAGGTCGTCCTTTGTCCACACTGAACAACCTACGTTGACGTTGCCAGAAACATAAAGGGTGGAGAGTTAATAAGCATCCGCAAATTATTGTCAGCAGAGCAAAATTTTCTTGCTAAGGCTAAAGATGCAATTGAGCCCAGTCGCAATTCATCTGATTTCCATAAAGTCAGTAAAGTTAAGTAAATAAGACTTGATGCCAGGCTGATTTGACATGTCTGAAAAGCAGCGGCGTGCAAAAGAAAGTGTTCCCCGCTGCTGAACTTGGAATATTGTTTGAAAAGAAGCCACATTCACATCTGCAAGCATTCATCCCTCAAAAGGAAGGAAACTGAGTGAAATTAACTAGTGTCAAAAGACGAACAAAACAACAAAAAGACGAGTTGTGAAAAATATATGTGGTAGATTTTTGGCAAAACTTTTAAACTCCTTAGACTAGATAATTGCTGTAAACAGATAATAATAAAAAAAGAAAAATACAGATAAATGACTTAATATGTATTCAAGCATAAGATTCAATCATTACACCCCAGATTTGATCTGCTAGGAGCCATTAAAAGTCGGGAAATACATATTCAAGCAGGAGGTCACAGATGAGAAAAAAGGTAAAATTGCGAGAAAAAATTAATTTAATGATTTAATAAATAAATAAGTATAAATAAACAAGTGCAAATCTATCCCCCAAAATGTCTTGCATACTGTGCACAAGATGATTTATTTTTTTCCAAGACAGAGGTACCTGACTCTGGGAGTTTGTAACGTGATACATTAAAGCTTCATTAACTGGCTGGAGGTTGAATTGCATTGCATCAACTGACAATAAACAGTAGCAAACAATTATTTATGGGTCAATTGTGCAGATCAGCGCTCGCAGCATTTCGAGCAAACCATAAGCAGTCAAGCTACTTGGCTCACAAAAATGACTAAGCGGCTTCCTTCCTGACTGTGCAGCTTTAGCCTCAAGCCAAGGTAACATTCGCTCACTGCCTTCACTGTCATAGATCAAATTTGGGTGCTGATTCCAACTTTATTTAAATTTCCCCACATGATTGTCCAAGCCCACGCATATAGCCCTGAGCAGAGCTTGAGTTAGCAGAGCCACTCCTCTTTTTTTCTTTTGCACAAAATGTAATGCAGCCTTCAAAACTGCCTTGCTTTTTTTTCCCCTGCTGTCATTCTGACATCCCACTGCCCTCCTCGCTGTTACCAACACAACTGGAGTGGCAGTGGTTCGCCCACAGCACTATACTCTAATCTAAGTCTGGCACTGAATGACCATCAGAACAAGATGATTATGCAAGCTAGGCAGCCATCAGTGCTGGCATACAACAAAGCATTCAATTGTATAGTTTTTGGGTGATTGGAGAGTTGTGAGGCTTTGCTGTATGTTTCAGCAGCATAAAACACAGCAGCTTGAAGTATGATCATTTTTATTTCACATGTTGGATTTTGTGTTTGTGTTCGAAGCTATAGAAGCCTCGGGCAGCAAAGACTCTTGCTGGAAACGGACGTTGTTTAATGTCCGTCCTGTGTCAACTTCTGTGCATGTGGACACAAAATGAATGAGCATGTTGCAGAAAAAAGCAACAGAAAGGGAAGAAAAACAAGTTTCTATAACAATTGTCTTTCCCCGTCTCTGTTGTTAACATTTCACGTGGGCTGCAGGTGCAAGGCCAAAGAGATGAAGCCATCCCAAGCCCTTGACTCTTCCAACAACTGTCAGTGACAGGAGTGAGATTGATTTTTGTCCCCAGGGTGCAATTTGAGATTCAAGCATAAACATAGTCATTTTCATTGCAATTCTGAAAGGTTATGTTGTCTGAAAAGGAATGAAATAATGAATTAAACTGAGTGTCTGTCTCAAAGCCACACAGACTAAATTGCCACAGAGTCAAGTAAAGGCCTGTTAAAGAAATGGAGTGATGATTGTGCAATTTAACTGACAGAGAAAAACACAGTGCATTTACAGGTTATTGGAGTGAGAATTTTTTCAGAAAAGAATAACGGTTTTAGATGATATGCCAGGACTGATGCAGACAAAAGAATAGTTTTCTGAGGTCATTCCAACAAAGATATACTTTCTCCAATAAGGCATAAAATGTTTCAACTCATGGTCTTAATATCGTAGGTTGTTTTGTTGATTGGGAATCAGCTTTCATATCAACAGGATGCTGACATGAAAGCTGTCCCTTTTGCAGATTAAAAAATGGAGATGTTTTTTTGTTTTTTTTTTGGAAATGAGTTTCTTTCCAGTGAGCGAGCCACCATGACGCGCCAACACACACACACACTGGCATACACAGAAAACCATGCAGAACTTGTTACCTGATGAGAATTTTCCTATTTCTCTAGATTTTCAACACCTGGGAGAATTTAAAGAAAAAAAGAGAACAGAGAGAGATTGCGTGACAATGTGTGTGTATCCTTGTGAGTGTGGTGTCTGTGTGTATGTGTCTAGACTTGGCCCCCAACTCGTCTGTAACCGGTCTGTCATAGACTGCTCCGCTCAGCACTACTGTAATATCCACTCATTCCCTTCTGATCCTCACACACAGGCATGCACACACACTTCTGCACATACACACACACACACACACACACACACACACACACCACTTCTCTCCATTCTGTTTCTCTGGCCAATGCTGACTTGGGATATATGGCGACCAAAAGAACAGACAAAGAGCTGACAACACCAGGTCGTGTGGCTCGCAGCGAAAGGGTTGCATCGGTTGACAAAATTTACAGCTCGCCGGCCGTAGCGCTTATGAACCCTTCATTGAGTGCAGTGTTTTCATTTGAACATGTCCTTTTTAGCTTCCTGTACTTCCGTCTTTACAACGTCATTCACATATAGCATTTCATCCATCTTGGCTGCATTGTTGATATGGAGGGAGATGAAATAAAATGGAAGAAAAAGCCATTTTGCTTAATGGGACTGACCCCACCAGTCTGTGCCTGCTTATCTCATCATTGATTGGCTGCTGGATTAGCCACCCTCTTTGACCAGCGTGCGGTATCGACGGGCTACCTGTCACAACCAAGACAGCCCTCCAAGCCAATGAATAGAACTCAGTGGACTGAGGGCGGGGGGGTATTGATGCCAACCTGGCAACCTCTGAACCTCAGATAGGTCATTTGGCTGTTGTCTGATGCTCTGAGTGCGTCTGGGTTGCAGTCCGACACATTGCTCATTAATCACTTCAAAATTAATATAGTTTAAGTTATTATTTCCCGGGAGGAGTGCATTCATCGCACTACTCTTTATATTACCTGTGTGTTACACCTTCAAAATTGGCAATCGCATCCTGTGTGACCTTGAGAAATGAGGATAATTCAATTGCTCCACCTGTGTGAAAATGTTCAGGGAATCCAAACAGCTTTAATGTCCACTTGACTAATCTTCCAGCTGATTTATGTGTTGCACTCTTTAGCGAACTATACCATAGTCCAACTGAATGCAGTTTGTCTCACTGTGTAAGAGCGGATGTTTGGATGGATCTCACTTGGCATTTGATGAATAGGTAGTCCATGTGAAAGCGGTTGTTATTTAGCCTCAAAACACGAGTCTAAAATTGATTGTGTAGTCCGCTTTGGGACATAAACTTAAATAGGTTTAGGGCCTTAATTCAATGAATCTGTAGCATCATCATCTCATCGGAGTTTGGTATCTTGTGGTTATAAATCCACAAATTGTAATCCATGATTCCTTTTGTTGTAATCAGAATAACTTCTGAAATTGTAAAAGTGGAAGAGATGAAGTGAGATGAAAATGACTTAGGGGCATAGAGGCATAGGGGGACAGAAATAAAGTAAGTGTACTGAAAGTGGTATGTAATTCCAGTGGATCACACTGTTAAGGTGGGCTTATATTTTTGTCCATTTCTTTTTTTCTATATTTCATACTGAATTGTATGTATTCACATTCATACAACTGATTCAGGATTCCGATTCATACATTAATGCAGTATGTTGTGTGCTGTGCATGTTCCCTCGTGTGTCTATGTGTACGAATCCGTGTGTTTGTGTGTGTGTTGGCGCTCGTGCTATCAGCTGTTTGCGATCAGTGGTGTGTTTGTGCTTATGGGCGCTGCCTGGCTCCTGGATCGTGCTGGACCGTCGGGCCTCTCTGGCGCGCTGCTGCCAGTCTGCAGCTCGAGATAAAGTTCTGTCCTAAAGGAAAGAAGGCAGGCCACATCCACCCTCTCTCTACTTAATCCGCCCTCTCTCCCTCTCATCGCCTCCCTTGTTCCCTCTCTCCATCTCACTATCTCTCCCCTTGCTTACCACCTCTCAGACCTGTGTCCTTCAATACACCACACTCTCTCTCATTGTCTCTCCCCCTCGCTTTTTTTTTTTTTAAACTTTCCTCCTGCTGCTGCCTCCTTCTGCCCTGTCTCCCTACATTTTATTTTTATTTCTCTTTCCATCTGTCCTGCCAAACCTGTTATATATCAGCCTCTTTCGCCCCGTATAGCCGTTGTATATGTCTCTATCTCACTTTCCCTCCGTCTTCTCCCTGGTTGTGGTTTAATGTTGTTGTGATTACCTCAGATGGTGGATCACCATTTCCTCCAGCAATTGCAGTCTTTGAATTGGTGTGGATTTAGTAAATGGTAAACCCATGTTGAGGTTTTTTTCTCCCTCTCTCTGTTTTTTCTATATAACTGATTCTGCTTGTACACAGTTGTATCTGATTTTTTTTTTTTTAAGTTTAGGCTCTTTATTGTTTGCTCCTGTACGCTAGACAGAGGACTAAAATACAATAAATAGAGATTTTTATTTTTTTCATAGGCTGAATCTCTGCATAGTTCTTTGATTTAGCACTAAGTAGCACAGATGTTAGAATAAAGGTCTGGTTGTGCTTTTGCTGTACTGAAACTCTACACAATGATATATTTTTAACTTTTAGGATTTGAAATGTTCAAAGCCTGTTTCAGTGTTGTTGAAATGCTGCTTTTCCACATCAATGGTAAACAGCAGCTCAAACTGGGAAAAGAATGGATATTATGTGTCGGTTATTGTTGTTGGACATATGGACACTTGAGGAGGAAGTAAGCAAGTGCTACTCAGTGTTTTGTGTACTGCTTTCTACCAACCTGTTTTACACCTGTTAGGGATGAGACAGTGTTATAATTTCCCAAGCTAAAAGCATTTGGAAGGCTTTGAAGATCAGAGAGACTTTTCAGCTATCACAGACATTTAGAAATGCATTCATCGCATTGATAATTAGACAAATGGGCACTGCTCTTGCCTGTTAAGAAAAGTATACTGTTTTCTAAAGCATGCTATTAGTGTTCAGATTGATTTTCCACCTTTCAGACTGCCATTAGTTAAATCAACCAGCAGAGACTTGAGGTACATTGAATTTGCTTTGTTTTTTGTCTAAGTGATGCAGGGACATTTTTTGTAATTTTTTTCCTCGTTTAAGGAAACTCTGAAATCTCAGATTTGAGAGGCATATGTCGAACCATCTTATTACCTTTTTTCCCAGTGCACATGGTTGATTTTGTTTGACTTCTTGACAACATATCTTTTGAATGCAATGCTTGTAGGAAGCCGTCATTCAAATATCGTGTTCCTGACCGCGCAAGAATTCTATGAAAAGAAAATAGAGCTAACTAAAAGTTTAATGTGATGTATACATCTCAAACATTTCTCAAGTGTCTGCAATGCTCTTTTAGAGTATTGTTAGAGTCAATCTTATGGTAAGAAACATATTGCTGCCTTTCAAATGGTTGGCAGCAATGTTAAGAATATGTAATTTGCAGTTAAGCGATAAGTAAAACATCCTGTCAGTGGTGAGTAGACTGATATGTAATCACAGTGGTTCTTTAATTTGTTGCAAGGCAGCTATTTAACTTGAAGGACTTCAGATCTGCTGTTACTTTAGGCACATATTTTTTTAATTATTGGCTTAACTGACATTAACACTACTTTCTGACTTCTCAATAAACTCAGCTCTCTGGCTATTGGCAGTTAGGTTTTCCAAAAGTTATGTCTTTTTCGGATGGTCTCCCCTGCTCTTGCATCCTGTTCCATTATGCTGCAGCAAATCGTGCTCTATCTGGACAGTTTTTACAATAATCTGGAACATATTAGACATTAATGCGTGCAGACTGGGATACGATGTCAGATCTAGTGGGATTGTTTAGTTTGATTTGTGAGCCAAATTTATTGTGTCTCTTTGTGTCCAAAAATACAGACACAGATCCTGCCTGTGTGAGAATGATTGTCCTCTTCCACTGTCATTAGCATTTGCATTTCAATAGACCATGCTTGATTGAACACCAACAGCAGCATAAGTGGTTTGGCAGGGCAATTTCCTTTTTGCTTCAAAACAAACATCCATACTTATTGATGTTTCTCTTCATCAGAATCAAGACTCAAACATTGTCTGTTGTTTTCATTTTGTCTGCTGGACAAATATTACATCTATATATTGGTTTCTATATCTTATCTTTCCTTTATGTTTGCTCTTTCATTCCATTTTGTATCATTGATATGAAACCTTTTCATCATCTAGTTGCTTATTTTTTTTACCACAGTATCAGTTTTAGCAACGTTAGCGACGTGGCTCTAGGGTCGGCAATGTCCATCTGTCGGTCAGTCTGCCGCTTTGGTCCAGTCTGAGATATCTTAAAACACTATTTCATGGATTGGCGTGAACTTTTGTACAAACATTAATGCTCACCAGCTTTTATGCTCAAGGGTTGTCATGGAGTGGTAAGTGTGTGTTTTACTGTGTGTGAAGATGGAGGTTCAGTCTGGCTCATATTAGTCTCTTCTGTTGTGCCTGCCCTTTCTTATTGTCCTAGCAGTTATACAGTGCTATGACTGCTGTGTCTCATTCAGGTGTCACTTTATGTGATAATTTTATCAAAATTGACCATTAGTCAAATGTCAGTGGCCCTGATCTAGAGTTCACCTTTTATGCAAAGGAGCGTCTTTTTTCCCCATCCTTTCTCCTTTCTCTTACTTTGTCTTTCTTTGTCCCCCCCCACCCACTTTTCATTTTAGCCCCCCCCCTTCTCTTCTCCGTCGCTCCGTTGCTCTCTCTATATATCTGTCAGTGCATGAGGCGAGGAGTAGAAGTGAAGCAGACAAGATATACAGTATATCCCGGTGAAAGACAGGTCTGGATAAATAAAGAAGAGGTATACTCAGCCCTACCCGAGAGGGAAGCCTGGAGGGAATGAGGGAGGGTTTTTTTTTTGTTTTACTTTAAGGCAGCTGTCAGATTTTGAGAGGACGATGAACAGGGGAGAAAGAAGGTAAAAAACGAGGAAAAGTTGAGGTGAGCGGAGTTCAGGAAGGGGAGATGTGGGCTGGATGGGTGATAATGAGAGATAGGGATGAAGTCACTATTGGTAAAGGAGATGAGGATGGATGCAACATGGCATGTACAGGCACAAGTACAGACACTGAGTGCAGTCTTGGTGCAAGATTGTTGCACTGACTAAGATGCGATAGCTATGATTGTGTAAAAACACGCTCTAATCATCAACATTTCTATGGGAGGATCTTAAATTATAATGACAACGGAATTGAAAATATGGACAAAATATGACAATGTAACCCAAATTGTATATATGGCTCTAGATATACACATTAATACCAGATTTTGCCGTGATTTCGCAGATTTTACGTATTTGTTGGGTAAAACCAACGTAACCCCAAAATGTCAGCTTTTCAAGAGCTAAGAAAAAGTGTTTTCATTTTATTAATTAGTTTTGAAAAGGTGCCTTAAACCCTACAGCTATTTGCTCAACCCACAGAGGAGCACAGAATCCTTCAGCAAAAGTGAAAACATGAAAACCAAAATTGCAATAACAAGGTTTACACCTGACAGGCATGATATGTCAAATTTGCAATATTTTAATGGGCCCGCATTTACATCAGTCTGTCAGGACTCTTAAGTAGATATATTTTAGTCCCAACTGCACTCAAAAATTGAAACCTTGAAGATGGGAATTAAATTTGGGCGTACTGGTGCACCTATAGGTACTTGTCTTGATCTGACTTAATTTGAGTAACTCCTTTAGACGAGCATGACGGCTCCTACAAAAATTAAAGCTTTTTTTCTTTGACTTCCTCCCACAAGAAATCGTGTTTTTCTCAAGTGCTGGTAGCAGAGTCATCTGCAATCCAGCCGTTCTGACATTAGGAGGAGAGCTAAAGTCGTGTTTCTGTACTCCAAAATTCAAGAGTCTGCTAGTAAAGGTGTGTACTAGATAGTTGTGATATTTCTTAGTGAATTATTAATTAGTTTCTATGTATCTATAAAGTAAAGCTCAGAATAAACTCATAATACTGCTCACAAACTGCTGTTCACATAATAGCATTACAACCATAATGCATTCTTCAAGCATCACCTCATTTGTAGTGTAACTGTGATCTATCTAGTGTAGTGTAGTGTTTGTGTGAACTATTCCTTTGAACATAAGAGCACGTCTCTGTAAAAACTCTGTAAGCCTGTACTCTTTAACAAGAGTAGTGGCTGTCATCCTTATTTGTTCATAATTGTATTTGAATGAGAATGTAATTGGCAAACCCCAGTGTTTTAGACTTCATTTTGGCAAATCCAGCTTCCCCTAGCATGGGATTACTTTATTCTAACAAATACAGAGCAGCCTGTGGTTGATTCCAGGATTTCATCCTGATTTCTTCTTCTGTGGAATCAGCAGGGAAATGAAGATGTACAGTACAATACACTGTCGTATACTGTGCATGCATGTGTTTCTAGTAAGGTATTGGTGTTTATGAATGTCACTTACTTGCATTAGCTTCCTTTTGCAGCACAGTATTTGTTTGTCCACACCTCTGTGCAACACATCAGCTTTCATATTTTTGAACCTGGGCCCTAAATTTACAAATGCTTTTTGTTTAACCAGAAACAGAAAGTCTCGGTGACGGAAAAGTCTCGCCCTGAAATCTCGTGAGAGGTTGAGTTGTTGCAGGAAGACGAAAGGACATTACTTTTTAACAAAACGGTCTGTCTCTGTAGGGATCCTTTCCATAATGTTGTCAGACACTTCGAATAACAGTCTGAGCCTGTCAGAGGCAAAAACAAGCACTTTTAGTGGACAGACTTTTCACGGGCTCAATTGCCCACAAGGATTACGTTGCAGCCCATTCGCAGATGCCAGCGGAGGTGACCTACTGGAACAATTCCAAAACTTTCGGTAACTATTAGTCATTTCAACCCCAAAATTTGTAAAAATAGGGCCCAGGTTTAAAAATACCGGAGTAATGTTCATTTAAATGTTTTTTTAGTAAAGCTTCTTTATGAATACTTTTCAGGAGTTTGGATGTGTTCTAATAAGGAATGTGAAGGATGTTTCTAAAAAGTGTGAACAAAAAGAGTCATCTTAGGATGCAGCATGCCACATAGAAACTTTATTAAAGTAGCAATTTGTGGGACTGATCATTTTGTGATGTGGCCGATCATGTTGAGGGCTATGGTAATGCTTCTCTGTAATAACTATGGCTTTAATGTTAGTGTGTTGCCAAATTACAGGGTGGCAGTGTGATTTGACAATATCCAATTGAGCATGTGTTTGTAGTGTAAAATGGCACTTGCTTTTCCATTTTCCAAGCAAAACAGCGAAACTACTCTCCATTACACATTCAGGGTTGAAAGCATGGTTCACTGGTTTTACTTAAAACACACCCTTTCAAGACAATAACACTTAAACACGAGTTCAACATAGCTGTGTTTGAACAATCACCATGACATTTTGCCTATAATAGCCAATCTTGTACTAAACCTCCTTGTTTACTTTGCTGGCCACTGATTTCTGCTTTATGTGTCATGTGGAGGAGGAAGTGGAGGAACAATCTTCACTTTGAAATTTTAGTCAGTAGAACATCCAAATGTATTTGTACTTTTTTTTTATATAACACATTTAATTGGAGTGCACAAGCTGTTTATCAAATTTTCTTCTGTTTTCTTAAGTTCATGATGCTATCCAGACTGAGCCTTAAAGCCCAATTAGTGATCAGCGTGCAACATGTGACCACCCACTCACTTTACGGTCAGATTTATACGGTCCACATTGGAATGCAGACTCTAGCCTCTATGCCTGCAATTAGATTGTAGCCTTAAGCTATATAATTGAACATATGTGTGTGAAAATCATATAATATAATTTAAAGATTATTACATACTTGAATTTAAACTGTAAGCATAAACAAAAATCAATTTTATTTAAATAATCATATTACGTTTTATAGTTTTTGGCATCATGTGTACTATGAAATTACATAGTATTCTGGCTAAAATGGTGGGTATTAAGCAGACACTGAAGCCAAACTGCAATACTGCACCATCCAGACACATCTTGCACCTGGTAAGTTGCTGTGTGTGAAAGGTCAGCTCTCCTCTGTGACCCCGTGGGTGGTACAGCTTCACTGAAGACACGGTCAACTTTAACCCCTCAACCCCCAGCTGAGGTGTGACATGTGTCAAACAAACACAGGGAGAAAGGTCACGCACACACACGAATGCAGGTGCTCGGTAAATTTATGTCCCCCTTTAAGGTCTCAGTGTATTTCCTGCTGACATGATGGATACCTCGCAGGTATGGAGCATTCTCAGTAGATGAACTTCCCCCACCTACCACCATCTTCGACTGTTTCTGAGCCCCATATTTGAATATCTGTGACATTTAGACCCAAATAAACAACAAAACCTGAATCACCACAATATAAAAGTTTACAGTAGAGGAAAGGACTAGCCAGTATGTCCTTACTTTGCAGGATTTTCCATCTTCCCATCCTTGTGAGGACACATGGCCCCTATCAAGATGTAAACAACACGCTACCACAAACACACCGTATAGGCCTGTACCTGCAGCGTCAGCTTTCCCTGCCTCAACTCCTGTCTTCCCCCTTGATACTGAGTCCTAAAAACAAGGAGAGGAAATAGAGAGGGAGAGGAGATAATGAAATAAATACCCTGCCTGGCAACACTTCAAAGAAAGAGGGAGAGTCTGATCTGCTCCACTGCAGCTAGAGAGGGAAGAGATGTTACATAAAGAGAAAAGATTGCGAGATAACAGCAACCACCACCTCCACAATCACACACACACACACACACACACACAAATAGATTCACACAAAGAAACACATTAATAAAGTTTGACTGATTCTTGGCTGAATAGTTAAGACTCATATTCTGCGTTTTAAATCATTCTGAATCACTGATCAGCCATAGTTAGTTATATTATATAGGTTTCTTATTAGTCTTAACATAAACAAGTTATTCCACCACTTTAGCCATGTACTGTGAATGAAAAAGCTGTCAAAGCTGAGCAAACTGTGATTCACGTTTATTTCTGGTGTTGTACAAGCAATGGGCTTTCTCTCGCATTATGCTGTCACGTCACTGTATTTATTATTCATATATTCATGTAATGTGTGCATGCAGGCGGACAGAGGATATGCCCATTTTAAAATATTCTTCCAATGTCCACTGGACCGCAAGTGTGTGCGCATGTGTTTGTGTGTGTGTCATGGCATGTGAATGTAGTTGTCTGAAACACTGTCCTCGCTACGTGGTCATGATTCACATCCAGATAAGCTTTACGTACAAATACACACACGTACACATGCACATGTCCTTTATTCAGAGATATTTTGAGGGAAAATGCCTGCCTGATGGATGGCTTTTCCATCAGTTCACACACTGTCATACATGCACATACACAGGAATGCACACTGACAAATGTATGTGGTCTTGCGCAGTATATATAACCTGTCAAACATGCAAAGAGTCACACACAGATAAACACACACCATCTTGCCCTTTTCACGTCATTTTTCCCTTGAACTGTAACATTTCTGTTGACACAGACAATAAAATTTTGCTTTGGCTGGTTTTTATCTCTCATCCCGCGGCCACAATTACATTAAGTACACTATTGCTTTGTGTGACATATCGTCTTTTTTAATGAATGTCTCTCCACGCAGCCCACTCTCTGCTGAATCAATGCGTTTTGGAACTTAAAAGCTTCTTTAATGTCCTCTACATCCCATTCAGATGAGTTTGGCTTGTCATGTAAAGTGGTGTGCGCTGTTCTTCAATATTTTAGTCCCAAATCTAATTCAGGATCAGGTTTGCAGCAGGGAAATCAGAGCAGTGATGCGCAGCTGTTCCTATTTACATTGGCGGGAATCAATCGCTGCACATATTTTGCCCTGAAAACTAATCATTTGCTTGCAAGACTTCCCCCTAACGCTGTCGCGGCGAAAAGGAAAGTCTCATTTGGGTGGCTGTGTTGTATGTATGTGCTCTCTGATCAGTACGTTTCTTATTGTTTAGTCTGATGACACACATATTGTAGATGCCTGTTTACCGCACCTGAGATAAAGCGCATCAGTATGGACTTTCTTTTTCTTTGTCTTCCTCATTTATTTTTCTCCGGCTGTTTCTTTAAGCTAGTTATGTCCTCGTCCAACTATCAAGTGAAGTTGATACAAATCTAAAAATGAAAATGTCATTATAAATGCATTTCAATCTGACAAGGTAATGAATTCATTTTAAAAAGTTGGAAGAAATCACATCCATGAGACAAATTAAAAAATATATTTTTTAGAAAATGGAAAGTTATTGTTTCTTTAATTCGTAAATCTTAGCAACAATTAATGGTCAAATTTTGTTCAATGAGATGGAACTATTTGCTGGGCTAATCATTTCATATCATTGTTATTTATTTGACAACTCAATCTCAGCTACTATTTCTGGCAAACTTATTAAAATGCTATTAAAAAAGACTATTTCAACTGAGCTGCAATTTTGAAATGTAGGTATTCTTTTTCCTTTTACGTTAGGCTTTTCAAACTATGTAGCACAATTCACAGAAGAATACTAGATGGAAGCCAAGTTTCCACCCAAGTATTCTGTCTTTGTCTCTACTGCTCCTCCACACCATACATCTGTGTTGTCTTGAGTAAAAAAAAAAAGAAAAAAGAAAAAGCTGGTGTAAGCTGATCTGTTGGCAGGGATACGCTGCGGAGGAAAGCTGATCACCCTCTTCCTCAGTCTATGATTCTCTATTTCACAATGAAACCCAAATTCCCCCCAGGCCCACCACAATACTACAAGGCCCTTTTCCAACTCCATATTGGACCCCCCCCCTTTGTTCTGTACACAAAGGGATGGTCTGCTTCACTTTCAGTTTAATGGAATATGGCTGTGTGCGCATGTGTGTCCTGTCAGATTCTGTCCAAACACTCAACAGATGGCAACATTTCGTTTTTTTCCTCCACCATGACAACAAGGTTAAGGGTGTGAAGATGCCTGAGTGGGTGTGTTGGGGTTTGCAGGGTCAAGCCTGACACATGCTTCTGCATCTGTACATTCATGTTCTGCTAAAACTCAGCTCATCAGTTAATTAGCGCAAATATAGACCGACAAAATTTTTGTTCCATTTTGTATCTGAATGTGTTATTAGTGTAAAGCACAACTCTAGCCTACTAATTAGTAGCAGAGGCATGTATATGTGAACCAATACACAGACACTAGTGCAGCATGATACTGTCTTTGAAGTTGGCATACTGGAAGAATAAGTAGCCGCAGCATTTAGCCATGTTAGCATTTAGCATGTCACTGTCAATGTCCACATTACATTTTGGTTTATTCTAATTACTTAAATTGACCTAAATCCTATATGAAAGGGGTATAAACATACTGTATACAACCTTTAACTTACAGTAGCACTGCTTCTTATTATATTAATTCCAACCTGATATGCAAAGCATTGCTGTGCTAGCCAAATTGTAGCCAGTAACATATTTTATTTGTTACACATACTCTACTGTGTATGAGGATAATGAGTTTAAAGTGACTTAATTTACTTAAAAACTCACTTAGTCCTTCAGTGTGAGTATTTATAAATACAGCTAGTGCGACTAGTGTTGCACTTAGAGGGCATATACATGTGGGACACACTGCATATTGTCATTTGTTCTAATTTGGAAAAAAAAACAAAAAAGAAAGACAGAAAGAAAACACAGAGAAAAAAGCCCACTAAACATAATGCTGCCCTGCAAGCCAATTTCCACTTCATCCATCTGCTTATCCTCATCTCCAACAATCGTTTATTCACTCATGTGAAATTAATGGGCATCATTATCAATATCTCCCTGTGAATGCAACATCGATCAATATTGAAATTCAGGTTTGGAACATATTGAATAAATGTTATATGCCAGCAAATTGTTTTTAAAGGCTATGAGACCATCTAATAATTAGCTTAAATGTTTTCCCATTGAGTATATTGAACAATGCTTTTGCTCTAAGTGTAAATATAACAGTGATAAATGAGGTGTAATTTTCTTAGAGCACTGTGTGATGACATGTCAATGCATTTGTACCACAATATCACATTACTAATGGCATTGTCATTTCTTCTGTTTGTTGATTTAGTATAGATAATGGCTCAAACTGCACAGTAAAATACAGAGCTGACGTAGAAAAATTATATGCGCCAAGGTAACAGTTGCTACTGGGTTTTATATATCTCCCAGAAAACAGCTTCCTGATAGTGTTGACAGCAGTGGTGGTCATTGCTGTGCTATTTAATCAGTGCTCATATTCATAGCTTATGCTGTCTGTTTTTTGTTTTGCTGCTGATTACAGATGTTACGGATCTCATATGGGTGGCAATTGCAGTTATGAAGTCACTAATCATGAGGTCACTTTCCACTGACACCATTTAAAAACCCCCAACATTTTCTCTCTCTGACTCCACTATGTTGCCCTTTCTTGAGGACTCTTTCATTGCTTTCTTCTGCTGTTCGACCTTCTCCCCTCTTATAGTGTTGTCCTTAGTCCCTCTAATATATTGCTTCTTCTTACATCTAATCTTTCACTTCTTTGCATATAGGAGCCCAAGCAATTAAAGGGAAAAAAGGACCTTGGTTATCACAAAGAGAGATGTCAACACTTTTTCACATTTAATGCAAGTGATTTCATGATATAGTGTGGTAATTCACTCCTCTTAGGTTGGGCTACCGTTAACCTGCCCCTCTCTTAGCATTTCAGCTACATTTACATGAGTGATTCTAGACCATCCTCAGAAAATGGAAGCTTCTGTGCTATTATAGTGTATATTATAAAGAGTACGATCTAGACCTACTCTGTATGAAAAGTCCCCTGATATAACTTCTGTTATGATTTAATGCTATATAAATAAAATTGAATTGAATTGTGCTTTACTGTACACGCCACAGGAGAGTGGTAATAGGGCTGGTAATCTTTGATTGGATTCAATTCTGAATTTTGGTGTCACAATTTGATTCAGATTTGATTTCTCGATTCAAAAAGGGGCGCTAGTTTCAGGTTCTTACTCCAGTTCACTGTGTGCCAGATCATTCGCTTGTCCATAGTCCACTGAATTGCAATATGCCAAATAATTGGCGGTTAAGCTAAATGATGAATGGCGAGAAAAAAGCAAAGAAAAGGTGTGCGGCTTTGTTGATTTTAAAACGTTGAGTGCATTAATTTGAAAGGATGTTACAGTCCTCAGCCTGTATTTCAATAATGAAACGAATGTGAAATTCACTGACCAACATCACTTATTGTGTTGGCGTTAATAATCTTTTTACCCACAGCCCAGAGTGACTGGAGAACACTACCCATCAAGAAATCAGAGTTACAGTCATATTAGCCTGTTAGCTGCCTGAACAGAGCTTTGCTGCCTCCAACAGAGGAGAACACAGTCTCTGCTACAACGCTAATATCGGTGAAACTCATTGTTACACACAACTCTATACTCTAGACAGCGCGATGCTCCAGACTCCACATTGATATACTGGCTCCTCTTTGTGTCCTCCAAGGCATGCAATGACGGTGGTTTGAAGTAACACACAACGTAACTTTTGTTAACGTAGTTGAGCAGTTTATTGTTTAGAATCCAATATCCAATAGAAACTTCACACATCTCTAGCTGCACAGAGTTAAATGCTCTGAATACTTCTGAAGTAACCTTCACAATTGGGTGGCAGTACACAGTGTTCACTTGTGTCGCTGTTCTCTATTCTCCTCGATCGAGCTTCAATAAATGCTCCAGGTCTCCTGAAACTTCTTCACTCACGAGTCAACCAGCTTCCTGTTTTCCATCACAGTTGGGCACAGGGCAAATGAAATGAAACTATGGACAGATTGCTTTTCTTCGCCTGATCAGAGTTGGCTGAAGTTTTGTAATGAAGTGTGGTGTGTGTTGGTTTGCGCTTGTATGCGCTGGAGTTCAGTACTCCACTCTCTCTGGTTGATTTGTATTGACAAAATATTTCACTTTCATCTTGCAGAGCTAATTATTATTATTATTAATATTAGTATTATTAAGTTATTTAAAAACGTGCCCAAATGCTTTTCTCCTTCGAAGGTAAACTACAAAATAGCTCAGCCCAGGTGCTGCACTCTGCCGTTTATTATGCGTACGGTACTTGATATTTGGAACCTTTGATAGAATCATGATTTAATTCATTTTTCCCCCACCCCTAAATGGTCACATACTAACATAACAGAAGTAAGCGTAAGAGAGAGCAACAGCATCCGGGCAGACAAAACCACGAAGATGTAAACTGTGTTTGCATTGTATTCTGGTCTATCGTGGCTGCTAATGTCACTGAAGCTGCTATCTGTCTGTATTATACTGCTGGTTTTCTGCATTCGCTATCTCAGCCTGCCATCACACGTCTTGAAAACTGTTAGTGTTATACAGTGCCCCCCCCTTTTAAATCCCATGTATGTCATCTGTTGACCCACTCCTCTACCCGATTTAATAATGCATAATTAATTCCCTATCCAGTTTCATCACGCACTTATGATTTACGCCTTGTTCCTCCATCACCACACGTCACATGTCAAGCTGACATGAATGTATGAATATGTATGGGTGCATGAGGGTGCGTGAGGGTGTGTGTGTGTGTAGCCAGAAGACAAAATGCCCTTTGCTGTGATTGAGGGGTTTAGTACTGCTGTCTCTTTTCACAGCATGAGATCCTCTCAGCTTGCCTGCCATTTGTTAAAAACTGATAAGGCAAAGTGAAAAGCACTTGATGGTGCGCTGGATTGAGTTTGATAAAAAAGACAAACAGAACACTGACTTCTAAAATGTCAACCAGGCTAAATCAGTTGAATAACATTGGTTCTTCACATTTGTTTACAGCCAAAAGATCTTATCGAGATAAAAGACTTAAAACGATGCAGACATGGATGTGTGTAGATGTGGTTAAATAAGTTTGACTTTGAGGAAGGCTGAGATTTCTAGGGGGTTGAAGCTAAAGATGAGAAGGGGCAGAGTTGAGAATTTTATGCTGGAAGGCAGAGAGAGAAAGAGGAACGTTTCATGACTTGTCAATCAGAAGTGGAGAGAAACTCCAAACACTTGGCATCAGGATACAGTCTTGAATTTTTGATGATATCAAGTTAGCATTCAAATGGGTGCCTGTTTGTGGAATGCACATGGATTAGTTAGTGTGCATTGTTTTGTTGTGTGTGTGTGTGTGTGTGTGTGTGTGAGAGCTCATACAAGGCTACAAGGCTATGCTGATCTCTGCTGAGGGCTACAAATGAGAGAAATACTCCACATCAATAAATCAGACAATACCATTCTCTACCACAGTGTACTTAGATGTCTGCACTAAGAATGAGAGATTAGGGTGGAGGCAGAGACAGAGAGGGGGTAGGGAGAAGGAGATAAGAGAGGGTGTTGTGTTTTTCCATCGCAACCCTCCCGAATTGCATTTCCCAAAACAGAAGCACCCTATCCAGGGATATTGTTAAATCTGGTGCCTAGAAGCTATTCCACCAGAACAAGAAAGTTTACTGGAAGATACGTGTGGTTCATTGTATGAATAACTATTCATCCATGGGATCAAACCAACAACCCCGTGATTAATGGACAACCCACACTACCTGCTGAGCCACATCCGCCCTGTCAGAAAGTATATACTAGAGAGCTGACAGGAAATGAGGGTGGAGAGAATGAAGTTGGGGTTTATGGTTGGCACCTTAAACCTCTAGGCCACCAGTGGTCCCAAAGCCAGGTTTAGCTTTTTTGACATTTTTTGCCGTAGCACTCTGAAACAGGATCCTGACCATACCAGTGCAGTGGTCTCATTGAAATGAATGTGGGGGGCTGCTAATGTTGGTCTGGACTAAGCCTAAGACTAGATAAGCATTTGACAACATGCAATGATTACTGTGCTTATTGTGCTCGTGTTTTTACTTTGCATAACTGGCAAGCAGAAATGCCTGCTGTATATTGGAGAATATATTTAAGCAGCTTTTCATGTAAACTCACACTTGAGGCTTCGCCAATGAGAACATCATGTCCAATACATTGCCTCTGTGGGAAAAAGTCTGAGCAGGACAAGTCTGATTTATTATGATTTTTAAATACCCTAATGGTGACATTTTCGTGTTAATATGACTTTTTTCCATTTCTAAGTTTGCATTTTCTAATTTTGAAAGACCCCTTTGTAACAAATGTGTTCTAGCCGATTGGAGCGATACGAATTAATTGTCAACACAAACAAAACAGATTATTAAAACGGTTTATTGCAAGACAAGAATCATCCACCAGGGATAAATTATGATTGTAATAAATTACACATAAGTCTTAGGTGTATGTGGACTCCAGTTTAGACTGCACACACTGAATGTCAACAGTATGAGTTCAGCAGTACATTTATTTTCTCTCCAGGATGAGATCCGTAAACATAGTCAGTGGGTATTTTATAATTTGGTCATTGCGAGTGTGTGTCTTTGTATTTCACAGCACGTTACGGTGGCATTTCAGTGCACCTAGAACTAAAGCTGTTAAATCCTTTCAGCATCTGTACCAAGACTGTGGAGCTTCCAGAGACAGACACATGGAGAATAATATAATTGGTGATAGTTCCCATTTGCTTTTGCCATCAGGGAGAACGTACAGGGTCTCACTGTGTAGGGGAAACAAATACAAACACAGGTCACATTTTTTTAAGTTTTATTGCCTTGAAATCTATGCCTTTGGTCTTGCAACAAAGTTTTGCAAAGTTTCTTCTGTACATGTGGAACTATAGCACATTAAAAACCTGATGCTATCGTAATGTGATAATGAATATTTGGTGAAATAATGTCTTATTTGGGGGACAGTTATACTTTCAGTGCTGTGATATTAGTTGTAGCTGTATTGTCTCAGTGCTATTGTTTTTTGCATGAGTTTGAGAGTGAAGACAAAAATCAGATGAGTCATATTGTCACTTCACTGCATTAAAGAATGAGGAGGGAGCTGAAGGGAGAGGACAGAGAGACAGGGAGTGAGGGATATACATATTTTGCCATCCATGGTGATAACATTAATGTCAAGGTGGAAGGGGGAAGGAAGACATCAAAGCTAATGAATATTAATGGTTGCCCACAGTAAAGTGCTGTTAGAGTGAAGTGGGACAGAATGGTCTCATGAAGACAGCACTTTAGGGCCTACTCTTGCACAGACTGTGGGTCTATGAATATTCATTGTTCATTGTCCCAAAAACAATTTGCTTAACGCTTTTGACTTCTCTTCATCCGTAAAATGTGCGCAAAGTTTTACCTGTGCATGGTTTGGCCTTTAATGCCATCTATCTTCACTTTTGTCTGTGACAAGATAAACTTTTATTCTTTGTAAAATAAAATGAAAAAATACAAAATGTTATAAAGCATAGACATGCTATCTATATGCATCTCCCAGAAATGCTATTTGTCATATTCTATACTATAGAATATTGCGTTTCAATCGTACTGAATTTTTGGATTTAACAGTTCAGTGGCATATTGTTAGCAGGACATGTGTCACCAGCTACAGTGCAGTCTGTATGGATGTTATATCATAGCATATTTGTTGTGAAAGTATGAGAGCGTGTTCCAGTGGCAGAGTCTATAACCCCATCATATGTCAGACTGCCTGATGTCCTTGAGCATATTCCACAACATGCTACATTATCCTTCCCTCAGCCCAACAGTGCCATGCATTTGTCAAAAGTGTCACCGCAGCCAGAGCCAGCGCTGTTTAAAAACCCTTTATGTCATATGTTCTGTGTGAAGAATGGCAGGTGAGAATCCTGTGGAGGAAAACCCAGTCCAAACAGTGACAACAGAGGAAGATAAAGGAAAGCAGGAGAAACTATCTGAATCCAGAAAAACTACATATCCAGGTCAGGATGTAGAATGTTGCTATGGTTACCTGTCTCACACTACTACTAGGTCCTCCCAAAGTAAACACTGCCTGATGAGGGAAAGGAACTACAGTGCCTTAATGTAGTGTGGAGGTGCATGTATCTAATTTGCGCATATGTCTTTTTTCTACCAGCTTGTTTTGCTTTACCAACATGTCATACCTAATTAGCAGCGCTGTACTCCTGTAAAATATTCCACTCTTTCCATATCTACTACTTACTGCACTGCAGGGTGAGCTAGTGGTCACAGAGACCTTTCTATGACCTTAGGGTAACAGGTTTAATGTCTGCAAAAGCCAAACTGTGTCCATCAAAAAAATATTGCGTGTAGGTGAATTGTCATGTCGTTGTGCATGACAGTAAACCATTATATGCATTGTACATAACTTTGATGTAGCATTAGCAGAATGCCAAAAACTACAGGAGATTGTTTATTTTTCATGGTGAATGATGCAAATTTTGCACACATTGTCACAATGCAAGTATTAACCCAATGCTATTTTCCCAACGTAATCAAGTGCCTGAAAAGATCAGATTCCATGTGATTTGTGGTGTTCATACTGTTTTAAAAAAAAAAAAAAACAGATCTCGGTCACAAATGAGATTTGGGCCACTTTTGCCTGCAGTGTGAATGTAGCCTTACTGTCCAACCACTGTGGGGTCACCTCTTGGCATGGTGAAGTAAGCATAGTTCCTAGCCTCTTACCTAGGCCCTGTGGACTATGTGTCCATGCTGGAGAGCCTCTACAGACTTACATAAATCCTGTGAAGTGGAGGCTACTGCTGTGTTTCATTAACCTGGGCCTTAGGAAAGTGGAGTACTTGCTCGAAAGTCACACTTAGTATAGAGGATTTTCACACATTTAGTAACCTTGGTTGGTGCTACCAGGGAGACCAATTTGATACAACCAGGAAAGACAAGGAGAAATTGGAGTGGTCTAGGTAGGTGCAGGTGAGTTCAGCAATATTATGAGGAAAAAAGTGGATTGTCAGTAACAAAAAAACAGTATAACAGTGTCTTAACAGTATGTTAAGTTCACAAGAGCTTTGTTTTTTTTTGTTTTTTTTACATTTTCAGCTAACTAGAGGCACACTCATTTAGCAAGGGAAGTAATGTTAAAATACCAGTCAATGCTAATGCTAGTTTCCATGCAGTTAGTTAGTTGTATTGCAACTCATATTTTATGCCGAAGTCACATTCACACCATGAAACTGCTAACGGAGCCACACATTATTCCACAATGGTTACTAGCATTGCTAGCTTGGTATCCGCACAAAGCAAATTACATAGTAGCCTGTAATTAGCTGTCCAGATACTTTGCTAGCAAGGAGCTGACATTTGCAAAACCATTGTCCAGAATGAAGAGGGAATTTGTCATATGCAAGTCAAAAGATTTTTTTATTCACTTTAGCCAGCTTGTTTGCAACAAGAAGCTGTCATGTCTGGATGCATTTTTTTTCAATGTACACAAATAGGTCATGCATTGGTTTTGAGCACTCCATAACTTCTCATTACAGCTTTAAAACCTGTAAGGCACAGAGAGAAGTCAAAAGGTATGACTGAAAGCTTAGGTAGTGTATTGGGTGTTTGCTATGGAGATAACTGGAGATGTTTTTTTCATTTGCTGTTTTTTTTACATCCATCACCTTCTTGTTTTGTGGTTGTGTGCAGTAGTTTTGTAAAGTTTTACAAAATGTGTCTTATAATACAGTATAAAGTTCTATCTCTGTGTTAAAATTATTTGTTGCAGGGAGGCATTTGTTGAATTTCAGAGCGTGATATTTAAGAGAAGTTGCCTAGGTATCATGCTATAAGGGTAGAGTGGTGTGAAACATTTCCCATCTCCCACACATCCTCAAACTGCATTTATGCAGAACCACTTGAAAATCTCAGTTGATGGAGCAGACACACAGGGCATACAAAAGTGTGGTGGGTATTGAAGTAGTTTCAAGCAAAATACTAAAACACTGTATATGCTGTATATGTTTTTTTTTGTTTTGTCAGCAGTGTGTGTGTATTGTGTGAGTCAAAATCAGGCTGTTGATGGACCCTCGCTGTGTCTGTGATGGTAATAGTTTGCCAGAGCCTTGGGGGAGCTGCTCAGCAGGCGAGGGTGTGTGTCTGTGTGTGTATGTGTGTGCATTTGGTTGTGCGTTTGTGTGCACATATCAGCAGGAAAGGGTAGAGCAGGCCCCACAGTGCATGTCTCAACAGCCAAGTCATCAACCCTTTTAATCCAGCCCAGCAGGGGTGTGTTTGTGTTTTTGACAGTTCATGTGTGTGTGCGTTTGAAGAAGAACTTCATGTGAACTGCTGCTCTAAACTTGGTTATAGTCCAGACATTGTTCTTTGGTCTAGACTTGAACAGGAATTTTGATATGTTCTTCTTTTGTCCATGTCACGTTGTTGTGTCAGGTCGTGTTTGAAGATATTTCCTGATGTGTCTAATGTACAGCCCCCTCTCCCCCCATCCTCTTCTCTTCTCTCTTCCCCTGCAGGACGAATGTCATAGGATGAACACTGCTGGTGGGGTGTGTCTGTCTGTGCTATCCTCTCTCCTGGCTGTGGCTGGGGCCCTGGCTGCCGTGTCTGCCCTCGCTCTAGCTCCTCTCTCTGCCCTGGCTGAGGCTGCCTATGGGGCTGCCGATGGCGTCCCTAGCACAGGGGCAGAAGGGGCCCCCTCGCCCGTCTCCTCACCATGCTCCAGCCTTGTAGCTGGGGTGCTCTATGGCTCTTTCTCCCTAAGGGAGCTCTTTCCCTCCAGGGCGCCGGGCTGTTCCTGGTCCCTGGAAAACCCCGATCCCACCAAGTACTCCCTCTACCTCCGCTTCACACGCCACCCTATCATCTGCCGGACACACTCCCCCATGCTCCTCTCCCTTGACCACCACCTGGCAAATCAAAGCTGTCCCCTTCACTTACACACAGCCGCTGCCAGGGATCAGGAAGTCATTGATCTTTGTGGCAGCCAATCCAACTCAGATATACCGTACTCCTTCCTACAGTTTGATAAGAACTTTGTCCAACTATGTCTAACGAGACATCCAGCTGCAGATGAGCCTCAGGTAACTAAGGAATTGCTGGAGCTGAGACTGGTAGAGGTGTTACTCATTAACAACGAGAACTCTAGTCAGTTTACCTGCGGAGTGCTCTGCCGATGGTTTGAGGAGTGTTTACGCACAGGTCACAATGGAGGCCAGGAGGTTTCTGACGGAGATGGTTGTGGGATGACCCAGACAGGATGTATCTGTCCAAACCACAACATCATGGCACCACCTATTCCGTTGCTCCCGGAGACACCCCACAGTTTCAGCAATGGTTCGCTGGTTCCTGATGACTGCTGTGTCACTGAGCTGCATTCCAATGAAGCAATCGCCATAGCACCCAGAGATGTCCGACAAGGTAGGATTATGTTACACTTAAACACACGTCTCTGCACTGAGCATATTCATTTTGCCCTTTAACACAACATGTTATAACATAAAATTCGGTGCTAGCTCGTACATTCTAAAAACCATAAAAGAATTCAACATCATATAAACAATTGTTTACTTGTGTAGAACAAGCTTGCAGTAGAAAATAGACAAGAAAAGTTTGCCTTGTTATTCTGGCTTTTGATACCAGCTCAGGGAGGTCATTTGCCTCTGCTTGACAGAGAATTTGTTATTTGAATTTTGTTTGTTGGCCTTTAATTAAAAAACAAAGCCGTTCAAAGGGTGCCCTTTTAAACCTTCTATCAAAAGATTTGTAAATGGCTGTCAGAAATGCAGCCTTCTGATCTATATTTTAGAGATTCCCCCATGTGGCCAAGAGGTGTGGCCCCTAGGACTTCAGTTTCCATGCTGCACATTATTGTGTGTGTATGTGTTTGTGTATGCGTGTGTGAAATCATCTGTTGACGATGTTAGGACAAGATCAGATTTGACACCCATGCACACATACGTGCACATGGTCATTCATACACCAATGAATTGAACGCGAAGCAGACAATCCCTTTGCACAATAACACATGGGAATATGCATTCATGTGTGCATCTGCATAAATCTGTGTGTTTGATTGTGTGTGTGTGTGTGTATGCCTGTAAGTGACATAGATAAGTGTTTTATCCATACAGAGACGGACAAGCTTCCTTAACTATTTCACTTCATCACTGCCACCAGAGTATTTCCTTTAATGTAATTAAATTAGACTAATGTAGAAGTGAACATATATACAGAGAGACATTGTAGTTCATTGCATTACATAATACAGAATTTTATTTTGGGTGGATTATAGGCATGTTTGCACAGTGAACAGCACTAATTAGAACCCAGTTATTCTTATTGCAAGACTTGGCCTGCCTTCAACAACACACTAACACACATACTGAGAGCCCAGGGGAGAGTCTTACCTTGCTGACGGCAAGGTTATCGTAGTCTGGATTCAATCAGCAGCGGGGGATTTTATCATATAATGTACTCTAAGGGAGAAAGGGAGGGACAGACGAAGAGATGCAGCGTAGGAGGATAGAGGAAGACAGAGTATTTTACCAGTTTGACTGGACGGATAAGGCCACTCTGTAAATTGATGCCAAGTGTCGGGGTGATACTAAACTTATGCCAATTGCCTGGGAGCTGTGTTGGCTTTGCTGTGTTGCATACATTCATATTGGTTAGCGGCTGGCCACTCTGTGAGGGATCACACACCACTCATAAAGACCACTGTGAACCGCGGAAAGCCCTCGATGAGAAGTTAGCCTGAAAAAGTGTGGGCAAGCCTTTGTGTGCAGAGAACTGTTTTCTTTCAAACAATTCCCTTATGTCCTAATTATCCTAAAATATCAGAATTACTGTAAACCCGACATTGCGCTGTCAGAGTGAGAGCCAAAATCTTGCCTCTATCCTGTTTCTGTCCTGTCCTCTCTCTCTATCCACTAAAAGACAAACAATAATGCCTTTGCTGAGTCCAAGACTCTTGAAAACAAAGCTTGAATGCTTGCTTTCTCCTCCCTCATCTCTCTGTCTCTCCCCGTCTCCCTCTCTAAATCTTTTTCTCATGTTTTGACTGCACTCCCTTCTGCAGCTCTTCATTTACAATGCAGATAAGAGAACAGTCAAGTGATTGACTTAGAGATTCTAGTACTTTTTGACATTAAATAATGACACATATAATGACCACTATTTAAAAAAAAAAGTGTCAGCTGATGACCGTTGCCCACACCAGACGCATTATAAATGCAGAATTTGATAAAATGTCTGCATTTTGGAGTTGACCCAGGTAGCGCTTCACTCTTTTTTTCCTTGAGTGGACCTAGAATGTTTTGCTTGATATAGAGGCTAACCCCCTAACCCGTTTTTACATTTGATCTTGATCATTCCGAATGAGTGCAGGAAAGGGACCAAAGCTACAAAGCCATGGGCAGGAGGTTAATTAGACTAATTTGTCCATTCCTGGGCATGTACTATATGTGGACAGATATTGTTAAACGGATACAACAATTTCTTCTGCACAAAATGCAGATTAATCACCTGAGCATTATAGCTTTCTATCATCCCAGTCTTTCTTTTTCTGAAATATTTATATTTAGACAATTGCACCAAGGTAGTCTTTTGTTTTCTGAAGATTTTAATTCTACATTATTAATTTATACAAATAGCAATTAGCAAGTAATTAACTCTGATCTTATCTGGAAGGTGTTTTTGCCTGAAAACTGGATGGACTGTAAAAAATAAATCTTTATTTGTGGACAATGCTGAGCACGTTTTTTTTATTTTCCTATTGTGATTGTGGCAGTGATGGACAATAGTCTGTTATTCTGACTGATCTTCAATATCTGCAAAATCCCTCAGCAGGTCTCTGCCTGAAGCTGAAGAAGGATTTTCTTGAGGGTACTGTATCTTTATTATGGGTATGACAGGTACAGACCAAATTATACTTTGAAATGGCATTAGGTGACCTGTAGGGACATCATTTCTGTGTGCCGGTGGGATCTGTCAATAATTAAGGGTATTTAGTGCAGACGCTTGTTTGTCCTTCATCCTCCCACTTAGAGGACAAAAAGATCAATTTTAAAAAGTACACATCTTAATGAAGATTTGCTTTGTGGAGTCTGTACTGTGACATTATATTTTCAATCCATATGTATATTTTTAATTTTAGCAAGAGAGATGCTGGATCTTTGTCCATCAAATCTATGAATGTGTTACTTACAGATTTGAACCACATCTCTATATAAAACACAGTTAAACAA
Organism: Maccullochella peelii; assembly: GCA_002120245.1. NCBI lineage: Eukaryota > Metazoa > Chordata > Actinopteri > Centrarchiformes > Percichthyidae > Maccullochella > Maccullochella peelii. The sequence continues at coordinate 48,537 of LKNJ01000109.1, read as the reverse complement.
ATATTGTCTCATTTCCATATAAATTGTGTATTAAGTGGCAATGCAAGCTGAATTATGCTATATGAAACTAATCTGCTATTTCTTTGCTACTTATTTATTTAGTGAAGGTTTCTATCCCTGTTTTCATTTAGCCTGGAAGAGCTTCACATACACGTGTGTGTACATGTATCCATCTTTACTACATGACTCTGAAGCATTAAAGAAGTTCTAAACCTCTGTGGCCCGACAGGGTCAAAACACACTGTCAGCGAAGCATAATACAGGTAAACGGATCAGTGCACTATGGACCAAGGAAGGCCTGACATATTGTGTGCAAGACACCTAGGTGAGGGAGCATCTCAGTCACAACAGTAAAGAACTTTCAGAGGTACCAGAAAAAAGAGGCCTCGGTGCACTTCGATTACACATTAATTTTGCACTTGCTTGCAATGCATAAATACATAGATCAACACAAAGGCCAACATGCAGCGTGTTCATGCACTAGACCAGGGGTTCCCAAATTTTTTCAGCTTGAGACCCAAAAGAGAAATGTGGTTTCTCCCCGGGACCCAAACTTACAAAAATAAATCATGAATTGCCATAACATCTACATTTATAAACTACTAATAAAGAACACAACAAACCATGAAGGCCTTGAATGAGACAGAGAGGATATTATCATTAAAAATCACCACTCTCACTTGTCACCACCACATCATCGTAGTAGTCACATACACACACGCACACGGAATTTCTTACATTTGTCCAACATGGAAACTAACACACATACATGCTAACTAGGTTAATACAAATGTAACACACACTTGCTCTTCCACCCTCAAAACAATGTTGGATAAATGCACTTTTGCTGACAAATTCACATTAGGGGCAAGCCCGCGAGTCGGAGACGCAATGTCGGAATGCTAATCGCAGCTAGCAAGATAACGTCAGCCCCGCACATAATCTCAGCTCAACAGACCAGTGTAGCAAAAAAGTAGTTACTGGATGTTACTCCAGTTCTATGAGTATGTGCATAGCACACAGCATTTGAGCTGAACAGACCAGCATAATAATTCACATATCATAGCATTGTTATGCATTTTACGCTGCCAATTGGTGACCTTAAGTTTGGGAAAGACTGCACTAGAGCATTATGGACAAATTCTTCCCTGCAAGTCTTAGAAACCACATATAATCACACAAACAGGCATACACACGTTTAGTTTTTGAGTTCCTGAGATGTTGTGTGACTAAATGTCAGGTCTACTAAAAAGAAAAAGAAAAACAAAATACCAGATCCCCTGCTTCTCGTGTCAATCAATACCCCCCAACAGCCCTAACAGACACACATCATAACTGACATGGAAATGTGTTTGAGGCAAAAACAAATACACCGCTGTGCATCACCTTCTCATTTTCACTAATTTTCTTCTCACCATGGTAAAATTTTCATTGTATTGATTTCCCCCCACCTGCTACAAAATCTTGGTTTTCTTCATCCCAAAAAGAAAACCAAGAAATTCAGCAGGTGGTTGATTTTCCACCAAACTCCTCTTCCTGACTGAATGTGTTTTGTATTAGCATGGGCTGAGCTCCAAGGACGATGCAAATTATTTTGTCCACATCCCTCACATTCTTACTTCTGTTACTGTCCGTCTTCACTACTGCTCCGTGCCGATCGGCTCTGTATTGCCAGTGACGTAGGCAATGTGCTTTCAAAAACAACAGCAGGTATTTGACCAAAATGTGGCTCAAGTTATACACAGCTTCAAGGACAGATATACACTGAGTTTATCTCCACCTTAACGGTCTGTAGTATCAGATCAGATGGTCACACACACACACACACACACACACACATTCAGTGGTGAATACCTTCCTTCAGTGAAAAGATTGGGGTAATCAGAGGCAGATTTGCTGTATGTTTTATGCCTGAAAAATGTCTTTGTACGTGTGTATGTGGGCAGGTAAGCTTATCTAGCCCAACAGTTACAAAGTACTTCACAAGGTTATACTACAAAAGAGTAACATGAATGAATGCAGGCAACCTCCATATATGAGCACATACACAGCCTCGATCTGAAAACCTTAGTGGCCTTGCTGCTTTAGCCATTCACAGCTCTAGGGATGATAACGTTGGTTGGTCGGTTGGTCTGTCGGTCGACCACTTTGGTCCAGAATGAAATATCTCAACAACTATTAGACGGACTGAAATTACATTTTGTACAGACATTCATGACATTCATAAATCTCAACATTTACTGGATGGATTGACACCAAATCCTGTACAGACATCCATGGTTACCAGACAATGTATCCTACTGACATTGGTGATCCCCTGACTTTTCCTCTAGCGCCACCATGAGGTCCACATTTGTGGTTTTGAGTGAAATGTCTTGACAACTATTGGATGCATTGCCATGAAATTTTGGTACAGACGTTCGTGTTCCACTTTCACAAGTCACGTAGGTGATGACTTAACCTAGCGCCATCATCAGGTCAAAATTTGGTTTAACTTTGGTTTATAACCAAATACCTGCTAAACTGGTGACATTCCCATCAGTCTCATCTGTAGTTCATGTTCAGCGAGAATTAGCAAATGTAAGCATGCTACCATGCAATACTAAAATTCGTTAGCATTTAGTTCAAAGCTCAGCTGTGAGGTGAGACGCAGCTGTGTACAGCCTCACGTAGCCACTAGCATGGCTATTTATGTTGTTGAATTGATTCTATAAGGCAACCACTAAAGTGTGGCTTAGAGTGGTGTATTGTTATATTACTGTAAGATGTAGATGATCAAAGCACCCACTAATAGAACAAGCTTTGTGATCTGGGCCAAATTATGATTGATCCGTACATCACTACACAGCTGTAACAGAGTACAGTATATCACCAAAGCAACAAGCATGTTCATGGTTCTTACAAATGACCCAAAATTAGTCTCTTGTGCATCCTACGTATACTGTATTAGTAGGTACTGAATGTACCTATATGTGCATATAAGTGCTCACCAACCAATGACCAGAAGATCAGAAAGACATATGAGGATTACCTCTTTAGGTGTTATAAGTGGTGTCAAAGACTGTATTCTCCTTTACAGACATTGAAACATCAAAAGGAGTACAATGATGTGATGCTGATGAAACCACGTTTTATTTTCAGTTTGATTTTTGAGATATACTGTAGGTCATTCATACACTGGCATGTAGTTTTACCGTGTGGATGGATCAAGAAGGATCAAGCATTTGTGCTTATGTCTTGACATAAACGTGCTCATGCTGCCTGCATGTGTGCCATCCACAGCACTACTAGTATAGCAGTGAATATGTCACCATGATGGATGTCTCTTTCTCCTGGTGAATGAGAACTATAGGGCATAAGGGGTTAGAGATGTGTTCTGGACCAATATATGGAGCCCCTTATTGTGTCACCTCATCATTTCTGCCCCATTTACCAATAGTTTTTTAAGTAATCTGAAAATTGCACTCAGACGTCAGATTTATCTATGGCATTAGTACAGGCCTCTTAATGTTATCAGCTGTTATGGGCTGTAAAGACATATAGACATCTCATTTGAGCAAGGGCTATCTCTACATAGAGTATGGAGTTAACACCATTGTTCTCAATCATTCATGGGGAAATTACACCATCCTCTCATCCATCATGCTGCAAGCCACCATTGCTGTCCTTTAGTTTAATTAGATGGCTTGCGCACATTAACTTGTGGCTGGAAGTAGAAGCTTTCCTCTAAAGTTTGAAAGAGGGACTGTATGTTGGTACATGTCCACTCTTAGGTTTTTGCTAATCATGGTATGATTTGTAGTATTAGGTGTTTTGAATTATAATGAACCAGGTTAAGCTACCTCGGTGTCGCTGGCTTTTTAAAATGGAGAGATTCTGTACATATTCTCTTAACCATGTCCTCCAAAAATACTTATTTCTAAGTGTCAGGGGTCTTTTACAATCGCATCCGAACAATTAAAAGATTCATTAGTTGTGGTTCTAATAGTTCTATTATTGTTCAATGCAGCTAACAGCAACAATTGTTCTGCTTCATGCCATGTTACCAGTTAACTCTCACTGGTGAACAAACGTATCCATTAGTTAAGACACTTTTCTTGGTAAGTGTATAGTGTAGTATTAAATGGCTGAAAGCAATCTGGCTCTGTGCAGTCATGACACATCCAGGTAAAAGTTGTAATGTCCACCAGCAGTGTTTCAGATTTAGTCAGCCACACTTGTTTTTGACTGCAGTGTTTTTTTCCTCTTTCTTTTATTTTTGTTACTGACTTACAGTAAGCTACAGCCAAAGACTTGAATTGTTTTAATTTTTATAATAGCCCAATACTAAGTTTTGTGACTAAATCTTCACTCCAATCTACATAATAAAACACTTTACTTCTATAAAATGTGAAAAAATTGCATCTATGCATTTCTATTACATTATGTGTAATCACTATGAATGAGATTTCCTGTTCCTGGTCCAGTCTTGGTACACGGTCCATTATCCAGGTGTCAAATTGTCCCACAAGTAGGTCTTGTAGCCAGACACCTGCCTCAGTCTCTTGACATTCACACCTCCCTATAGGATGCTCCCTGCACACACACACACACACACACACACATACACACACACAGCACCTCCACCACAATTATTGGGTATTGTCCTTAGCACAGATATAGGGTGTGGATTGTGTTTTATGAGTGACAGGAGGGAGGCATAGAGAGAGACAAAGAGAGAGAGGGGAGATATATAGAGAGAAACCTGGAGGGAGGACTGGGATTTGGCTGAGACTCTTGAGACCAGATCACCCTTGCATTGAGCAGGAGGCAGTGGTCCGTCACTTACAAACTCTCAGGCACACACACAGCTCATCGCCTCCTCATGGAATACTATCTGCTTCCTGGTAATTAGAGCAGAGAGAAGTGTGTGTTTTCTTGTGTGTGTGTCTTTAGCAGCATGGGTGAGAGAGGAGAGGTGTTTATTTTCACACTGTGCTGGTGTACGGTACATACAGGTGTTATAATAACCCTTAACTCTACCAACACACAACAAGTGCACACACAGTGAAAAATGCACACGTGCCACTGTTGATGACAAAGAGTAATTGCGTGGCGTAAAATACAGATGCTGTGATTTTTCCTACAATGAATGAAGCAAAACTGTGTGTGTGTGTGTGTGTGTGTGTGTGTGTGTGTGTGTGTGTGTGTGTGTGTGTGAAGATCTGCCTGTTCAGGGTGACTGTGGCAACAGGATTAGTATTCTGTGCTCATGAGCTATGGCTCTCTCTCTGAGAGCACTGAGCCCCTTTATGCTCCAGCAGAGGCCCCTACACACACACACACACACACACACACACACACACACACACACACACACACACACACACACACATTCACAGACATGCACACCTTGTCATTTATATCCATTCCCATTTTCTCAACTGATCTCTGTGGATCAGTATGGATTGGTATGTAGTGCCAGGTCTGGACTTGGCCATATTTCAGAAGCATCCGCAACACAGGCCAACTTCCTGTTGATGCTATTAAAAATGTCATAAATCAAAAATATAGGGAAAATGATAGTGTGTACCTTCCAATAAATAGACCTCTTTGTCCCGTGGCATCGCGCACTGGCAACACCTCATTGACCTGAATTATGTTTTTTTCTTGTAGATCGTGAATATATGTTCTACTGTAGCACATACAGTATATTAGAACTTACAGTCTTATACTTCCCACAGCAACCATCTACACAGAGTATTCAACATGCATTCAACAAGACAGAATTGTTGAACAAATACAAAATAGCTTAGCACATCATTTGCTCAAATTTCAGACGGTTATATTCATTCTCCAATTAAAGTCTTGGATTATATTGCTTTCATATTCTTTAGAAAGACATGGTAGTAAATAATCCAAAAAAGTGTGTCACTTTGTTAAATTTGGTCTAATTTTGTGAATGCACACACAGCGAGGTGCAGACCAGTGAGTTTCAACACAGGTTCATCAAAAGTCTTCTCCAATTCATGTTTTCAGGTATCTTTCCTTCACCAGAGTGGTATCTGATGTTGTTTCTGTGTTCTTTATATACAGTGCATCAATCTGTCGTGTGACCGTATAAGAGAAGATGACATTTCAACTTTTTTGTGTTTTCTACAAAATACATTATTTCATTTCAAACTGTTAATGAGTAAAAAGGTTGAATCTTCATTTTCCAGTACAAAATATCCAAAAAGTCCAACACAGTCTAAACAGAGTATCCTCCATCTCGCAATAGTCATGTATAGCTCCAACTACCTAAATTACAGTGGACCTCAAAAATTCCAATTATTCTCACAAAACTTCAAAATAAATTTTTTATATAAAGACACTGCAAACAACCTCAGACACCAACCTAGTGAATGTGAAATTGACTACAGTGTCCTTTCTTTAAAGCAACCTCAAAATTTAAGGTTACAGACATTAAGAGGGAAATTTTGAGGAAATATAGATCACACATGCACATGTGATATATAGACTACAGTAGAAGTACATGTAGTATAGAAATGATTCCCCTGCTCCAAACCCTTTTCAGGTCCCGGGGGATTTAACTGGTAGAGGGGATGGGATGAGGGCAGAAGGTTGGCTCTGAATTAGGTCCATCACTCTGTCTGCACCTAATGAAAGTTGTATGATGTTAAGAGGAGAGCAGCAGCGAAGGCAAAGTAGATTTGTGAGCAGGATATTTTAGAAGGAGAGCGACATGTGAGCAGGAGGAGATGAAGTGAAGCGAGGGAGATGTGGTTAAGGCACCAGTGGGCCAAATTAGCTAACCTCTAGAGACCCCACCCGTGCCTATCCGCCATGGGAGACTGTGTGCTTTGTGTGTGTGTGTGTGTGTGTGTGTGTGTGTGTGTGTGTGTGTGTATGTGAATGAATGGATGACAAAAAGCCTCAGAGCTGCAGACTGTCTCAGAAGGCTCATGCAGCTCTAGAGTGGTCATAGAGCAATTCGATGATAATGGAGTACAGAGATGTATTACGGCACCACACACACACACGCACTCACACAGTCTATATCACTCTCTGGCCCAGTGACTCCGAGTCAAGCTCCAGTGGCTTCATGTGATCGATTAACTGCAGAAAATAGACGGGCATCCCATAGTGCAGCTGTGCCCACAGTCATGTGATACAATCCCCACAGGCCTGTGTTTTTGTGTGTGTGTGTGTGTGTGTGTGTGTGTGCATCTGTTCGCTGAAGTTCCGGTTGCGTGATGACTTATATTGCAATTTCAAACTCCAACCATGCAAATCTCTGTGACAGGTTTGACATTTTGTGTGAATATCAGTCTTTGTGGTTTTCTGAAAAGATATGTTTGTGCGTCACTGCACACTGATTTTCAAACACAAACACCTCCGTTGTTGTTTTGGCAACAATGACATTTTGTGTGAACAAAGCGTTGACATGCAGTTTGGAGCAAAGCGTTTGATTTAGGCAACTATTTGTGAGAACTGAGTGATGGCTCACCTGTATAAAAAGATTTTATTTCACTGCTTCACGCAGGCAAACAGCTGTGTACTGCAATGTAATCGCAGCTCCAGTCTGTGACTGGGAAACAGGCCACAAACTAGGAGTCAACAACAAGCTGAATTTATGGACAATGGACTTTTGGCCGATTTAACTCACTGAAACAGGTGCCTTTTGTATTTTGCCTCATCTGCATTCAAGGCATCAAAAATGACTCCATTGTGGAGTCCCCACATTTGTTGTCCATTGCTACATTTGCTGGTGCACCACGGACAAAGAAACCAACCGTTGATACCAGAAATTGTCAGAAGGAACTATTACCCTGGTGCTTGTACGTGTGTGCTACTAGAACAATCTACTTAGTGGGCATCCTCTTCACCTGTTTTACAATCTACATTTTGTCATCATAATTCTATATACTATGATTTCCTGTTGTGAAACGATTCTGTACACACGACTATTGCATGTCTGTCTGTCCTGGGAGAGGGATCCCTCCTCTTCTGCTCTTCCAGAGGTTTCTCTTTCATTTTTGCCCTTTTTTCCTCATTCGAATCGAGGGTCTGAGGACAGAGGGTGTTGCATGCTGTACAGATTGTAAAGTCCCTTGAGGAAAATTGTGATTTGTGATATTGGACTGTATAAATAAAACTGACTTGACTTGGCTTAACATGAGATCCAAACAAAATGGGAATGCAAAGGTGGTCATAAACTCCACCGACTACCTTTAAAAACCCAGTGCTTTTAGCTTAGTAGTTATATTCATATTTGCAGCTTTTTGTGGCTGGCCAAAACTGTCAGACTGATGGAAGGGATCTAAAGGCTGGAAATAAGCTAAAATAAGATTTAGGGATCCATTTTGTTTCATTGTACTCACTTAGTTGAGCTCATAATGCACCCAGATTTTTAATTTACCATTCTATCTATTGATCAGTTTGGTACATCTTGTTGCAAACGTCCACTGAGTCACTGTGAAGTAAATTGCCACTCATGTGAATGGGTTTCGAGACCTCCTTTTAAAGATCCGCTAATCTTAAAGATATTAAAGAAGAGCTTTGGCATACTGTGATGTTCTAAATGATGTGGAAAAAAACGTATCCGCTTATGCAGTTTAGATGTAAAGATAGTGACACATCATTTCTAAACATGGTGAGTAGCATGTGAGTTACTATATAGATGATGGTTTTGAGTGCATGTGGTCCGCTTATGGTGCAATCATGCATGGAAAGTACGACGCTGTGACCCATGTGGTAAACAACTGGCCACCTGAGCCCACAGCGGTTAGTCTGCGGTGTGTACGTGCCTCTGCGTGTGAGCATGCACACCACAAAGCGCGTTTGCATCCCCGACTGTATGCGCGCATGCAGGCATGTGAGAAGATGATCTAACTCGCTGAGCCATCGAGAAGATTTACAGCAGCAGTATAATTACCTCTTGGTACAGTGAAGCGATTTAGTGTGCATGGGACCTGTCACCTCCGAGGTAGAATGATAATGAAAGTGCCATGGCAGCAGACAACCAGTGGTTATCTAATGCTATTCTGGAGATGCTATAGGTGCAGCTTCCATCCATTTCCAGAAGTGAGCTGATGGTATTGTCACCAGGAGAGACATACTGAGACAGACGGAGGGTTATTGATACCAAGCAGCAAGGGGTATGACTGATAGCCTACCATTATGTAAATGCATTTTTACATCACAGTATCAAGATGAGATTCATTTCCACGCTGTTGCTGCAGTGCGTTTAGGTTCAGTGTATAGGCCTGTATTTTTATGTAGTCCTGAGCGCTGTCTGTGTTTAAATACGAGGTTGATGCATGGTACTGCCATGCTTACTTTCTGGCTGTCACCCACACCTCCTCTTTACCCGTAAGATGTCCTTCACGATAAGTGTCACAGGGACACTCTTCCCCCAGATATGTCTCCTCTGGGGAACTCATTTGTGTTCACCTGGCTTGACGTGTGGGGAATCTGTTTGCCAGACACAGCCTTACATGATAGACAAGGCTATTTATCCTAATACAGGACTGGAAGCTTCCCACACACACACACACATTCCAACGCACACAAACACATAGACACACATTCAGAGTGTTGCTCACCACAATGTGCTATTTTTAAATTTAGTATGAAATCACCTCTAGCCGTGAAGTATGAAGATGTTTTGTTCTCTGCTGTTACTCTCCTGTTTGTTTGTTGGGAGCTGGTCACTGCAGGGCTCACACATTCATTCGAAAAGCAGCTGTACGTAAAATAAACACCCCCACATACACACACACACATGCCACAGCAGGGCATGACCGTGTGTGCCCAGAATATGCACCAGTGTGTGTATGTGTGTGTGTTTTTGTGAAGAATCCATTGTGTAAAGTGACTGTAAGAGGGAGTAAAAGATCTGTGGTCCTCCTCTTGAGGCTGGGTCTCGCTGCGTAGTGATTACACCAAATGAAATACTAGAATATCAGACATACATATGCAAACACACATGGGCATGCACACACATGAATATAAACAACACCCAAGTAAGCAAAAACACACACACACACACACACACACAAGCTGGTTATTGCTGGCAACACAGTGCAGGAGGAACACAATAGCTTGGCATGGAGGTGGACATGTGTTTGTGTGTGTTTTGTGTGCAAGAGGGTGGTGTGGGTGAGCGAGCAGACATATGACAGCAGCCGCTTCCAGGAGCTACAATAAACCCCTCCCACGAAAAACGTCACAGACAAACGAATGTGTGACGCTGACCACTGAGTGGCAGTCGCTCATGCCCTTGCTAAGTCAAAGTTACTTCAAAACTTCAAAGTGTGACTAGCCCCCCCCCCCACACACACACACACACACACTCTGCAGCTCGCTCTCTTTTTGTCAGCGCACATTAGCATCACCAGCCGGTGTGTGGCAATTAAATATATCCCTGGGCAATGAGGCCCTATTTAGAAATCATTACAAGACAAGGAAATCTTGCCCCACGAGTTTAGCAAAACACATGGGAAGCTATGTGTGTCTGTCTGTGTGTGTGTGTGTGTGTGTGTGTGTGTGTTCCTTACCTTCACCATCCTCCATTCTGCTCCACTCATCCATGGTTCTTTGCTTTCAAGATAACTCTCCCCCTCAGACAGTCTCCAGCAGTGCTGTGAAACCTCCCCTCCCTCCTTCTTTGCATGCCGACTAGAGATGATTTCATCTGCGTGGGAGTCTAATGGACCAGTGGGGAGACTACATATTTGGTGTGTGAGTGTGTGTGTGTGAGTGTGTGTGTGAATGTGTGTTTGTGCGTGTGTGTGCGTGTATATGTGTGCCTCTGCATGGTTTGGGATTAGTGGGATTAGTGACCTCTCACATGCAGACATGCTTAATACCAAATCAGTTTCCTCCTGTTTCTCCTATTCTTACTGATATTTTTTTTTATAATTTCTTTGTGAATCATTTTATATTGGAATATTGCATAAAAAGCACTGTGTGTGTGTGTGTGTGTTTGCGTGTGTGATATATAAATGTGATTTGTTAGTATATTCAGCATGGGTTGCTTCCGTATAAAAATAGGAAAGAAACAATAGAACAGAAGAAATAAATAAGGTCTCCACTGTCACCAGTTGGCCTCCAATTACAGACTTTTCCATTAGAGAGGTTGTGGTGATTCAGAGGTTTCTCTGTCTCTTTTTGCACTTCAGATAAACATGTTATGCCTAATTGTCAGAGCAACTCTGAATAATGATCCCATTAGGCTTTTTTTTTAATTATTGTGAGTCGACCATTAGTGTTGTATTGCTTTTTTTGGACAATACAGTAATCTGCATATCTAATGTAATGATGTTTGGAGGAGTGAACTTAATCACTAACAATTCTGCCTAATGTTTCAGTGAGCCAATGTGCATGCTATCATGCAAATGAAGAGAACTTTCATCTAATAAATATACAACAAAGAGAGATATATCCGGAAAGAGGATGGAAAGTTGAGGAAGCTACAAACAAATCATATATAATGCTCATTCTCTGTCAAGGCAGTGACTAGGAATGCTATAAAAGTTCACGATGCATGTGAACCCATTAATATATAAATAACGGGACAAATAAGTGGATAGGAAAAAAAAAATCACCTTGCCTTTTTGTTTCTGCAGGGGACATAAAGCGAGGTATGCTTCCTTGGTCTTGCAGGAAATAAATGCGCTTGGGATTTATCGACACAGTGGCTGTTATAAGCCTACTGTCACACTACAGCAGTTACCCATGGCGGATTTAAGACTCAGGGAAGAAGAAACACTCTTAGTCTCCATCTCAGTCTCGTTTTCCTTTTCTTTCGCACCCCGCTGCAAGTACTGTTATGCCACTGCAGCTAATTCTCACTCGAATGTGGTCAAGTGGAACTGGATAGGCATTTTGGAACGCACATTGTGTTAAAGTTGTTCAATGGGAGCATCTACATCTGTGCCAGCCCCTCTAATCCCAACCTATAATTTCTGTTGATGGCAAGACACTTGGCACAGAGCCACAGCTCCTCTCTGCCCCCTCTGTCTTTCCCATGTGCGCAGCTGCCTTGAAATTGCGTTTTGTTTATATGATGGTAAATTATTCATAGAGAAAAATAGCTGTGGAAGCTGTCCATATAATCCCCCATAAACTGATATCTAAATCCATCACACACATACGTGCACGCGCGAACACACCCGCATACCCCAAGGGCACAATGAAATGAACGACAGCAGCATCCGCATGTGTCTATCCTGAGTGCCAAACATCTTGCTCGTACACAAACAGATATGCACGCACAGATGCCCATACACTCAACGCGCATGTACACACACACACACCCACAGCTCCCAGACGGACGCTGCGGTTAGGGAGTCGGTATCGATCGACACTCGTCAGCATGTCCTCAATAACAAGCACTGTCCCCGAAAGCGCTGCAGCAAGCCTGTCAGGGAGAGAGACACAGAAAAATAGTGGGGGAGAGTGAGAGGGAAATGTGGTGGACCTGTGTAGACAGAATAACAGGCTGACAGGTGCAACCTACTGTATGTGAGTGACCAGTGATCAGCCAACAAACGTCGACGCGTGGAGAATATCATCCAGCGATAGCCGCTAATGTTTTTACCCACACTGCATTGCCACAAGGCAAAGCATCCTAATTTGTTTAAGACTTTTGCTTGGGTTTTTTTTCCCCCTCTTCTCTGCAAAGCCTGCTTGAAGATTATGAGCAAGGGCAGAGTGGCTGGAACCGAAGCGCAAGCCTGATGATAATGATGAAGTATCTAGCCACCCGGCTAACGAGAGCCCAGATCTGCCCTGAGTCTGCCTGCTATGCAAATTTCTCTCACGCCAGCAATGAATCAAAGGCGTAGCAAACCAATGTTTCTCTTCACAGCACTTTAGCAAAGCCATCATTCACAAAGGACATGCCAAAGGCACCCACACTCTAGGAGCAAGCACCCACCCACACACACACACACACACACACACACACACACACACACACACACAGAGAAAGAGGGCACACTAACTTCAGCACTTGTGCAAGAGCCATTCAACACGTCACCACTTTTTATGCTAGTGAAAAATGCTAAAAACACTGCTAATGTGTGTGTGAGCTGACTGAATTCGCGCACATGAGTTTTGTGTGTGTGTGTGTGTATGTGTCTGTGTGTTTGTGTGTGTGCCTTTCTGTTGGTGTGACACTTCAGAGCACAGTGGCCTCTAACATTGAGTCGACAATAACAAGGCTCCAGAGACAAATTCCTTTAAGTTGATGTTCTTGGCAGAGAAACAGCGACATAAGACAGATCTTCTCTCTGCCTCGCCGTCACTGACCTCACAGCACCCCTGTGTCCCCGCAGCATGGATTTTTAATGCTCAACAAATAAGTTGTTTCTTTGTTGCCAAGATGAAAAGTGAGGGATCTTAGAGTTAAGGCTTTAATTGATGGATGGAGGCACAAGTGCACGCACAGATGCACGCAAATACACTTGAGTCACTGTATGTCCTTCATTCTCTCTTTCTCTTCCTCTGCCTCTCTGTCTCTCTCTCTCTCAGTCCTCTCATTATCTTGTTGCTCTGTCAGGCCTGTAGGTTTGCCGCTGGGGTGTTGAACTGGCAGAAGAAACAGTATGATGCTAATTTGCTGGAATGGAAGGTTAGACACACTCACCTTGCCTTTTAAAAGGTGTCATGAGGGCCATACGGCAGACCTTTGACACCGCGATTAATTATGTAACACAGGTAGTGGAGTTTTTCTTTTTTTCCAACTGGATTTATGTCTTAATTGGATGTTTACACAGGAATGTTACACTCATTTATGCATGCAAACAAATAGAAATCTGCTCATTTATGCAAACGTCCATGCATTACATCTGTAAATGCATCAAATTGGAGACGACAAACACCCACTGTACACACATGTACTCACATGTCATACAAGCGCACACACACAAACGGGCGGTGACAAGCCTTTGTCAGATTAACAGCCACTTTCTCTGTGTGGTCAATAAAGGCTTCAGGGAGTTCCCTAAAGGCTGCAGGATAGCTCCCTCTGTGTGTATGTGTGTGTGTGCATGTGTGTGCGTATCTAACAGGCCTCATGGGTCAACCTGTCACCACAAAGATGGCTAAGCAGTTGGTTGGCCAGCGGGAAATCAATGTAAGGTGATGAAGCTAGTTTGTGTGTGTGAAGGTTTGTGTATCTGTTTGTTTTTATGTGTACCTGGGCTCTTGTGTGTCTTTGTGCTTAACCTTTATTTAGATTGAGAAAAATACCCAAATAGGAAAAACTTGGTACTGAGGCGTCAACGATGAATTGAATCCATTCTGGAGTTTTAGCGTTAAGGGATAATGCGTACAAACATTGACAATCACAAAATGAGAGCGTCTTGCTTTATGCTTCATATTTAACCACATTCTGCAACCGCTTGGTGGGAAGACAGCATGGAGCTAAAGGACTTTTTTGCTGCTCACACTCACACCCATTCCTTGGGCTGCTGAGGATGGTGGGCATGCGGGGGGTGAGGGGTCAGGGTGTGGGTTTTCGAGGCATGTGGCTGAGTCCTGATGAGATGTGGGCTGGAGATTATAAGACTGGGAAGCATGCTCTGCTTTTCCCCCTGCTCCGGGGAGGGTTGGAGCTGTAGCGCGCTTCTCCGCTAGTGAACCCTGGTTGCTTAAACGAGCCCCAGCGGTCCTCATTACCCTTTCCCTGGGCACATTGACGCACACAGATGCAGGCGCACACATTGTTGAATGTGCAGCAGCACTCATAGATAGAGGGAAAAGAAGCACTTGCCCGCACACAGCTGTTGGCTTTGATGAAGTGTAACAGAGCTGGATGCCAGTTTGTGATAGTTTGCTCAGACAGCTGTCCTGTCTCTTATCAACCTCGTGGCTTAAGGGGTCGTTACCACGGTAATGATGCTTGGTCCGCCCAAGAGTTGACACATCACCACTCAGGAGAACGGAGCCTTTTAAAGTTGATGTTGATCCCATAATATCGTATTTCCATTGATAAAGGTACAAATGAAAAACTCTCAAGTGCACTTACTCAGCCATGTTAATTGCACATGATGATTTCAGATGCTGCTTGTGTGTGGTTTTTTTATGCAAGCGTCACTACAGTACATTCACTATTTCAAGTACTTAAGTGTAGCTATTTGAGCTCTCTACACCCTCCACCACCAGAGCGTTTAATCACCGCTTAGGTGAGCTAAGTTAAGCGTGCACTCCCCTTCATCTAGCGACTTCCCCTTTGTTCTTCCATTTCCGTCTTTCTCTTGATGTTTTCCATCACATGCTCTGTGGAATACTGGTCCTCATATAAGCCATCTACACATGTGTAGACAGTGTTCCTGTGGGAGAGGGGGAAGGCATTGAAAGTGTGACTTGTCTCGTCTTCTCCTTTCCATTTACCTCTGTGTTTTCATTTCACTTATGATCTCCTGTGGAGCTGGAGATAGATCGGGCTTTATATTGCCTGTGTTTGTGTGTGTGCTTGTGTGTGTGCTTGTCGTTGTGTGTGTGTGTGTGTGTGTGTGTGTGTGTGTGTGATATTGAACGCTGTTTGAAGCATTCAAGGGAAGTTGCTGGGGTTGAGTGAGACAACGATATGAGGCAACAGCGGTCCTTGAATCTTTCTGAATGTGGCACAATTCAGCCCAAGAGGTTTTCTAAAGGAACGAGCTCCTCTTGATGTGCCCAAACACAAGCTTGATAGTATTGTGTTGCATCACATTCTCTTTTTTCTTGTACAGATAACATAAAACAGCTCAGGTTAAAGGAGGTCAACTAAAAAATCCTATTCAGTTTGAAGATATCTATGACTAGATGGTTTATTTCTCTATATTTTCAACAGCCCTGAAGGTATTTTGTAGCTGTCTGAACAGAAGGCCTTTTCTCTTTCTTTGTGGCGAAGGGAGCTCAATGTTCTTTGTCGCTCAGTGGTGTGTGATCTCCTGAAGGTGTCACTGACATGGATGACCCTGTCATGGAAGAGCCTTGCACAGATGTCCCCTGGTCATGACTTCCCATCAGAAATCTGCAAAGAGAGAGTGCTTACTCTCTGGGGAGCCACACAGAAAGCCATCATGGTGGCAAAGTTAATCAATGTGACTATTGGCTAGAAGTAATCAAGTGATTAATCAGCGCAACATTCAGCTGACGCAGGGAATTCTGGAGACAGACTTATGGATACCGAAAGAGAGGGAATAGAGAGGGGGGATATAAAGGGGAAGAAAGTGGTAGACTCACAAGAGAAAGCCAGTAAACAACAAATACACTTAACAAAATGTACTTGGGAATGTAGGGTGATTGGACGCTTGTTCTCAAAGAATAAAATAATACCTGGATTACAACCCACAAAAAAAAAAGAAAAAAAGAAACAGGAGAAAGAGGAAACTAGGAGCTCCAATCAATATGACCCCCCAAAAGCAGGGATGCATTCTGTTTTTCCATGTAGAAATCTGTTATCTGTAAGATGAGGAGCAAAACAACAGTCATTTTCATTCTCACTCTACCAAACACGTGGGTGCACACTATCAATCATGAGTAAAAGATGGATGTTGAAGTGTGAGAAAGCAAAGGCAACAGAATGCAATGTGATAATAAGGCAGGCAGTCTCATTTTCTTGAGCTACTAGTGTGAATTTCCATGAGATGATGCAATGTGTCGATGGCAAATTCAACGGCTCGCATCCCTCCCATTCCCAGCTATCTTTACGACATCTTTAAAAGAAATAAAATATTTGACAAGTTATTCATGTAGCATTAAATGACAGCCACAAACACACACATAAATATTAATACACACATTAGCTCACACTGTCTATTCTCCTGGTACTGTGTAATCACTAGTTTTCCATGAAAATACTGCAGTATGTTATCTTCATGCATTTTGTTGTTGTTGTTGTTGTTGTTGTTGTTGTTGCTGAAAATTGGGTGATAGCAGCATACTCATACTCATTTTCTGACCTCATTGTATTTACACAAAAAATGATGGAACCTGAAGAACGAGGCAAAGATCATTTTACGGCCAACTTTCCTCACTTACAACTTTCCTCTGAGTATTATGTCAGAGTTGTTTGCCGTATGGTTTTCTCTCTCATTTATTGGTTATTATTTTCCCTGGTATCCTACTATATTGTCTTCCAGAAAAAGGCAAGACTTTCTTCACACAAATTTCACTGAAACCATGAAGGTATTTCTGTTCTTGAACTTGAAAGGGTATCAAATGGTTTGAGATTCGCTTTGATTTGTCTAAAAACTCTTGTTAAATTAGATAGTTTTAGAATTCACTGTGATATTATTCAGTGCGGTCTCCCCTCTGATCTAGCCAAATAAAAAAGACATGTAAGGCTGTGTCTTATCTGTGCCATGTACCAAACTCGTATAATATACAGACTCGTGACAATCTTTTGCAAAGTTAATTGTTCCAGGCTTTTGTTGTAGGACACAGCATGGCAAGTGGAGGCAGAGATGAAGGAGTGGAGAGGAGGAGGTGAGGAAAGGGCAGAGGAAGTGATAATTTCACTCATTGGCACCTAACATGTCCACTTTCATTCCAAGGTGTGGCTGGTGAAGGGGCGGCAGGAGAAGAAGAGAGTGATTGAGAGGTGATGGGGTAAAGACGACGTGGAGTGGGTCAAAGGGGCCTGACGGGGGCCAGGAGCTAGTGAGAGTCATGAAAGTGAGAAAGCCATGATGGCAACAGAAAGTACTGGATGTGTAGCAAGCAGGTGCAAGAGTGACTGATAGCGACAGAGAGATACTGTGGCTCGGGTGGCACATTTATGCCTAGAAGGGACAGGAGTGTGATGGCTGATGGTCTATTCTTGTTCTATTTTTTTTTTTAAGAGAAGCCGTGAAGGAGAAGGAAGGGGAAAGGGAGACTTTTCTGCTTGAAACAGTGGAGTCCATGTATTGCTATGTAATGATAAAAATGGTCCTAAAATAACAGACATGAGAAAAATCTTACCTTAAATCATAGGAGCTTCAAAGTTATACCCAATTCATAGTTATTGCCACAGAAAAATCTACAGAACAATCATAGCCATGCATTTCTACTACCGCTTAGGCTTATGGAAATCCAAACTAACCACATACAAGATAAGGGGAAAACAATGTAGCTTTTTTCTGTTACTTAATGTACAGAATTAAACATTTTGGTATGTAAACATGAATGTACAGGGGAAAAAAACAGTTTCTATTCCGAAAGAAAATATACCTCATGGTACAGCACAGATCATGCAGCTCAGTGAGTTGCAGATAGCTGTCACACTGCAGGGTTTAGGGGTTTGCCTCCCACTGGGACATGTCTTATGGTACCGCAAGGCACACTGAAGGAAAGAAAAATACCATAAAGTTTTTGATGCTGTACTGTATCCTTAGTAGGATACTTGTGGTGCACTACAAGTCTCATTCCCACTGGACCACTAAATTCTAAAAATGTATGTTTTGTTAATGTATATTATAAAACACTTTGTATCAAAGCGTCCACCATGCTATATATGTAAATTTGTTCTCTATATTTTTAGTTAAATCATGTAGTGTTAAAGCTAAAGGGGCTATATCCTGTCCCCAGTTTCTGTTGCAAAATTAATGTAAATACTCTACATATTATGTAGTGTATTACTAAATGACACTATTGAGATGTCTGGCCATGACCAGGTTCTTTACTGCACACCCAGTTAGATTTTGCAAAGAATTTGTTGGATTGCCTGCAGACTCCAACATAAACTCAAAGCAACAGAATGATTGATTGAACTTTATATATGATCCTAACATCCACATCCTAAAGCTCTTACAGTTAACATATCAGCAACACAATTTGTTTCTTCATTCAGCAGAAACAGAGTAAAATGGACGTATTTTTTTCCTTAAACCAGGTGAATGCAAGTCCAACATTCCTTTTTAACCTCGTATCTTTGTTTTGTCAACTCCTGGGTCTCATTGTCTTCCTATGCATTTGACTTTCTTCAGCAAGCAATCACTACCACATCTCTCTGCTACTTCCACTGGGCAGATAGCACACAATTAGCTCTGAGAAGATGCAGAGGTCTGCGAGCTCGTGTAGTCTCAGCAGCTGCCCACAGTTTTATATTGGTGAGAGCTGTTGGCACTCAACCCTATAAACACCAGTTAACCTAAATAATACGGTGAAAATTGCCAAAGAGCCATGTATTGCTGCGCACACCCAAAACACATGCACATGCATATACTCGCACACCCACACAGACGGCTCGAGTAGCCATACAGAAATCTAGGACAGAGTCTTATTTTGATGATTCAAGGCAGGATCATTTAGCTAAGCATGGTGTTCTCAAAATTAGGGGTGTTAAAATTCCCACAGCAACCTAGTAGCTGGTAGACATGACACAGCATTTCTCCCTGGGAAAAATGCACAACTCTGACTAGCCCTGCTGACCTTCATAGCTGAAATGAACTCTTTAGCATGGAGTTCCCCTCATGCTGCACGACTGCACTGCTCTCTCGATTAGCTTGTGGCGTGACTGCTCTCAGTTATTTATCCAGGCGCTCGTTCTGCACAACACCTTTTCTCTGCTTGGACTAAATTGCCTGGAACATTTTGTAGCAGGCCAGGAGAAGGAAAGAACGAGCCGAGAGGCTTCATCTCAAGAACTGATGAGGCCCTGGCAGTCCTTGAGCCCTGTAAAGGGGAAGGTTGTTCTCACTCGGCCATATATATAAATATATATGTGTGTGTGTGTGCATGTGTGTTTTTGCTGCGTGTGGACTACTGCACACTGAGGAAGAAGTATTTTACTGTAGGTCAAGGCCGTACTCCTGTCTCTGCATTTTTTTTACTTTCCCGGGAGACACATTGGGGGGGGTATGTAACTCATTCCTTGGACAGTTTTGGTGAAGTCCTCCTGCATCATCAGCACTACATGGACCCACATGAGGAAATTAAATTCTGGTGACTGACAGTAAGTCATGTTGCACCTTACTGCCTCTTATATTACTATTCATTATTTAGTATAAATACTATGCTCGTACTATACTTTATTATATATTTTATTCTGTGCTATATAAGTATACTTACGTAATGATATTATATAATACTCTGGTGTACACTGTTATATTTGATGGTATCATATTACTATTACATTCTATTCTTTGCTGACTCCACTGCTACTAACTGCACCACTGTCACTTTACTTGAGACGCTATAAGTTACACCACTGGATGTAGATACTGTATGTATATAACTTGCCTTTTTGAGGCTTGAGAATTGTTCTTGTATAGTTTCAGTTTTTATTCTGCTCTTATTTATTTTATATACTTCTAATTATTATTACTATTATTATTATTTTTAACTATTTATCTGTACTTATTTCTGTCTGTACAATACAACACCCAAATACATCTCCTCTCATAAAATCCTGTGGTTGGTCTATTTTCCTTTCACACCACAAACACACTGCACCAGAGTCCTCTTGGAAGCGGCCGAGACCCACGTCTGAAAAGGTCATTTAGTCTGCACCAGAGTTTGACAGCTTTCACACCAGTAAAAAGAAGAAAATATATATATATTGCGGTTCAATACATATCCCTTGATCTATCTGTCTGCAGTATCTATCAAGTATTCTTGTGTCTCTCTCTCTCTTTCTGTATGTCACTTCCCTCTGGTTGTTGTGTCAGGGTTATCTCTACATTGCCAGAGCCATCCCTTCTTTTTTACCACCTATAAAGCTTATATGGGCTCAAAGTTACGATTGCAGTTTTACAGAATGCGATCCTCTGCAGGTACAGCCAGGCTGTGAAATTCCTCTTTCTATCACACCAGGGAAAAAGGTTGGCATACGGCAGAGCCACAGTCACATTAGTTAATGCCAGATATGAATCCTCTCTGCAAAGAAAGGGGGAGTTATTATGAATGAGGACCTCTGTGATTAATGCTTCACATCACAGTACAACTTTGACCTTACCCAGTAGGCATATCACGGGTGATAATGCGCAAGATGCCCGAAGTGCACCCCAAGCAAGAAAACAGTTTTTTGCTGTATGGAATTACAGCAGGGTAAAAATCTTAAACAGTTTTGAGCTGATATCAGAAAGGTACTAGCTTTAACAAACATTGTACCATAGTATATAAATCCTAATAAAGCACTTTGAATTGACTCTGTGTTTGAAATGTGCTATATAAATAAAGCTGCCTTGCCTTGCCTAATGAAAGGCACTTGATCACCCATGACTACATGCCTGATTACTTTTCTAAAGCAACGGAACTGAAGAGGGTTTTCAGAAGAACGCCATGTCTTCAATGAAAACTCCTGCCTAGTGATATGGATTTAACTTTTCCAGACATTTTCAAAACTACTTTCAGCTTGAATTTAAAGTGATCCTAGTTGTGATCCATTTAAGTCCCTTGGATAAGGAGTTCCAAATACTGATCCCCTGAACAGAGACAGCTGTCTGCCTGAAGGAAGTTCAGTCAGAGACACTTATGTCAAGGAATTGACCATTTATAGCAGATGGTTACAGTTAGACTTGACAATTTTGTCTCTTAGACATTACGTTTGTATACTAATAATTTGCAATAGCATATACCTGATGCTGCCAACATAATGAGGAAATGTTGCTAATGAATATATCTACCAAGTCACAAATATTGACAATGAACAGTTTATTTACATGGCTATTTACGGTGTCTTTGTAGAAGAGCTGAACTGCTGGTCACCTAAGTCTCCATCTCCAATATACCAACTGTATTTGATTCCTCTGCACAAGCCATCAAGGTCACTCTCTTCAGGCAGGAGTGGGTAACATGTGGGTGGATGTGAGCATGTTTGTATGAGCGAGCATTATGCCCTTTAACCATGAAGTCATGGTTGTGTATTTGTGTGAATGGGCACGGTGAGCGTATTGATGTGTATTGGTTTGTAGAAAATATTGTTCTAAAGGCGTAGCCTTGCCTAGAAAATTGCAGACATTGAGAGAAATAACACGCTCGGGCACTTACATTATGGAAGCAGATAGTGCTCAAATTATACCTAAAGAATAGTACATAATCATCTGGAACGAAACAGAACATACTGTAACTGAAGAGTCCAAAAAAAACCAAAAACTGAGCAGATAACAACACTAAACAGAACACACAGTGCATTAGGAGCTATATTAGACTGTAGCACAGCATAATAGTCACAAAGAAGTACATACAATACAGGAAAACATACACTAAGAGAACATCCATTCATAAAAACACAGCAACATCAATGATAGCATGACAATAAATATGTTTTGTATTATCCAGATTTCAACTCACAACTCAATCTCCCAGTTCCTAGATGAAAGGAGAGGGTAACCATGTAGAAATCTAGGGCATCATCTCATTTTGATGATTCAAAGGAGGGTTATCAGTGCCTGGCTGTGTCACCGACTCATTGAGCTGCTCTGTTTTATTTTTTCCTTTTGGGTTTCACCTCTATTTTCTGCTCTCTTACCATTTTTACTCACATGGGTTCATCCTTCCATCTCACCTGAAAGAAAACAGCAGGAAGTGGGACTGATTCAGCTCCCTGTCTGGCTGTAGACTGGAGCAATACCTTGCTACTGCTAAGCCAAACTAAGCATGTCTGTCAAGATTGCCCCTCTATCCTGTTGCGCTGACCCTTCCCTCTGATGAAAGGTAGTGGTGAGTGAATGTTTGTACACTCAGGAGAGGTTGAAGGCGAGTGCCAGCAAGTGGAGAACCAAAGTCTGGCTATTCCAGACTCTTCTCATGCTACTCTGTTCTGATTCATGAAAAACACCTGCCAGAGTGAGCTCTTGGTTGCTTTGGCCTGCAAGCTAAGTGCACGCAAATGCAGTTTTTGTGTGTGTTTGTGTGTGTGTGTGTTTATGAGGCAACACTTCATTCATGAACACTTCACTTCAACACGAATGCACTTCAGTGTGTAGGCAGATGTGGCTAATTTTCTGTAGAAGTCATAAATTGCACACAGTTCTCTTATTAGCAGGATGCACAGACTGCTTTCATTGGTGATTACCAGAAAGAGCAATCAGTGCCATGCATGAATGAACATACATGGCCATCATTAACATATGCGCTTATACACGAGATGCCGATACTGTAGACACTCACACAAAGGCAATAAATACACGCTAAAAGAACTGTTTTTGCTGCTATACCAGTGTTCAAGACAGAAAAATCTGAAAATAATTAAAGAACATAACATTGTAAACAAAAGATAAAGAAGTAAAAAAATGAAAGGAAAGTAATAAAAAAAACAAATATAGTAACAGAAGAACAAACACTTCAATAAAAAATCAAACAAGTTAATTGACTGAAAAAAACGAAGAAAAAAAACCGGATGAACAAAACATAAAAGAAACAATGAAAACAGCAGAACAAATAAGCGAAGAGTAAAGACAGGCAGTACGAAAAAAACAGGAATACTAGAGTCAACAGCACAGCAGCTGCCCTCCACAACAGTTGAGAACAACCGTCTGCCGACTCTATTCACCTCTATGTCAGACGCAGGACCAGCGACCGAGTGTGGACACTGATTTATAGTCCACCTCCCTCCCTCCGTCCCTCTGCAAGTGCACCCCCCCCATTACACACACCTTCCGTTCCTTTACGGCGTCAGCATGAGGGTGTTGCTATGGCAACTATGGCCACTGCAGAGGCAAATGTGAGCAGTAATCAATCTTTTCGTGTGGCTGTGTCATGTACATACATATCAGTGTTGTCATGTGAAAAGCCTCACGGTAAAATGTCAAGTTCGGTTTGGTAGATATTTTTAGGTGCTATTTTTGGCAGATCTGTAGTCAGAGGGAGAGAAGCCAGAAAAAAGATGAAGGCAGAGCGAGGGAGATGACATGTGACAAAGATCGTAGGCTGAGTTCATGATTCATCTCTTTTGTCTAATATTCATGTTAAGGATTACAAACTTCTCTCTGGGTGGCAAAATTCTTCCAACCTTGGGCTTAATGAACCAGAAATCACTGATAAACCACAAAAAAAGCAAGTTGAATTACATCGCTGTTGTTTTTACTCCCTCTAAAAGGGCAATGTTGGTTGGTGTCACAGTCTGCTCCTCAGTTCCCCTTCAACTCCCCAGACCTGCCTTCCTCTAGCTGTCCACCAGATGTCCTCGGACTTTCCCTTCCTTATCTCATCACCGACCTTTGCCTGCCTCACCATCATGTAAGCTTTTGTACCTTTTCGTGTGAATAAAATCACTGAACTGCACTAGCTCTGCCTCTGGTGTCTGGGTTTGGGTCCTATTTCCCCATGTTCCTTGTTACCCTGCTAGCCCCAGCTGTGACAGCTGGTCTATTGGTCAGTCCACCACTTTGGCCAATGGTGAAATATCTCAACAACTATTGGATAGATTGCCATGAAATATTGTACAGACATTCATGATCCCCAGAGTATGAATCCTACTGACTTTGGCAGTTTGGCTTTGTTCCTTTAGGGGCACCAGAAGGTTGACATTTTTGATTTTTTAGTCAAGTGTCTAAACAATTATTGAATGGACTACCAAGAAATTTGGAGCAGATATCCATAATGCCCAAAAAAGACTGTGGAGATTTCTAGGACCACCATGAGGTTTATTTTTGTGGTTTTGCTGGAAATGTCTATTGAATGGGTTGTTGTGAAATTTGCCACAGACAGTCATGTTTCCCTCAGAATGAACTTTGATCCCTTACCTTTCCATCTAGTGCCATCATCAGATCAAAAGTTTAATGTCCAATATTTTGGCTTATGACCAAATACCTGTTAAACTCATGATATTCCCATCAGCTTAAGCTGCACTTTATGGTGCTAATTAACAGATGCTTGCATGCTAACAGGCTAAACTAAAATGGTGAACATTTAGCTCAAGCGCCACATTCAGCCTCATAAATCTACTAGCATGGCTAGTTTCTTAGGCTGTCTGAAATCATTCACTACTCCCTACTATCTAGGGAGTTCTATGTAGGGGACTATATAGTGAGCTCATCGGCACTTTCGTACACTACTCAGGTGGCACTGTCAAGTACATATTTGCTGTTGCACAATTAAAACATACCAGATCAACGTCGGCTGGCGGACCATTCATAATAAATACGACATACATTTTTGTGATAAAAACATTATACTGAGCGTATTTTCCAAAATTAGTAAATACAAAGTACTTTGTGGCTGTTTGTGATGTGCTGCTCTGCTACTTTTCATGGTGCACTGTGGGATACATGTCCACTATATAGGGTATAATTCTCACTATACATTCAGACAGCGCTACAATGATTTCGGTCACGCCATCAGTCTTGTTTAATGGTATCTGCTATCAGTGCCACTGTTTTGTCTGCTGGAGTTTAATTAGTCGACGTTGAATACAATTCCCTGCCAGGATTGAAAGACAATATGTCTAATCTGGATACAAGATTTTCACCCAGGGAACTGTGGTGTCAGACTGAGGCGGAGATAAAAAGGGCACCAACATTGGTTTTGCAGCAAGTTCACCAGTAGCTCAAGCTTGTCTCACATCGATCCATTTAACATATTCCTAGCCATGATAGTAAACACTGCTACACTGGCCTATTGGAAACTGACAATACAGAGGTTCCTGCACAAACATACTAAACCATGGGTGTAATTGATCAGGGCAGTGCAGTAATCTTGCACTGCTTTGAATGAATTGCTCTGGCCATCTCTGTATTGATTGCTCTCAATAGATAGCTCTGTAGCTTTGTTTGGAGTCCCCTGGACTGTAAATCCATCAAAATTCTCATCTTGTTATGGAACTGAGAGAAGGGGTGGAGGGCAGAACGATAGACCGAATGACTGTGCGGTGTGGGAGTTGGAAGATTTGAAAATATCTAATAAGAGAATGAAAAACGGGGGGGGAAGGGGCAATTTGAGATTGAGAATGAAAGTGAAATGAAACAAAGCCAGTTTGGTCTGTTTGTTTCACACCTACACACAGATCAACACAAGCCCTGGTACACTTCCAGTCAGCCTGTGGAGCTGAGAACTAAATTCTGAATCCATCTAGAAGGCAAACAAATGACCTTGAGGCCCCCATAGTCAGGAAGACGCTGTCCTCCACCAACCTGATTCAACTTCATATCTGCTTCTGAGAGAGAAAGAGGTGAGAGAGGACTGTTTGAGAGAGAGAGAGAGAGAGAGAGATGGAGTGGATCTGTCTGTCCAGTAGCTTATAAAAAGTCCATTATGGTGCGCTTCTATCAGTTTGGGCTCTCCCAGATGGACCCTAGAGTAAATGGACAGCACCAGAGAGCTATAAGCTCAGATTTGATATATGGCTGAGAAATAGCTCTGTGCGTGATTGTGAGTGTGTGTGTGTGTGTGTGTGTGTGTGAGAGAGAGATTGTGTGCTTTTAGGAGAGTGTGCATTCAATCACATACGCTGCACTGAAAGAACTGACAGTAGTCAACAGTGAACATTTCCGTGCCACGGTATTTGTGCATGCCATTTACTTAACACAGCTGTTTTAACCATATTACCATGCGCTCCCCTGCCACACACTCTCACACCTACACACACACACATACATACATTCTTCCCAGCAGGCTTAAATCCCGGCTAAGTCTGACAAAGGAGCCTGTGGCTCTACCTGGCTCTGCCCCAATCCCCTTCCCCAGCCTGCTGCTTTGTACGGGCTTAAAACTGCTTTACTGCCTGACGTTTATTTATCAGCCATATTTACTTCCTATTGTGAGGGTGTGTCTCAGCATGTGTGCCACATCAAGGTGTATTTGTGCTGTGGTGTCATTGCTAATGTGTGTATTTAGATGTTCAATATGCAGCGTTTGTGTCTTCATGCTTGTGTGTGTTCATTGAGGCTATCACACCGCTCTTTCCATTAAGTTGAGCAAGCTGACAAAAGCCTCTGCCCACTGAGTGATGGTGCTCAGCAGGCTGTGAATGGGACTTTGTCCATCTACATGCTACTTTATCAACTGTTTGTTTGTAGGGAGGAAAGGGAGAAACTGGCCTTGAGGGAAGAGGTGGATAAGACTGACAGAGAACCATTGCTTTATTCTTAGCAGTTGGGTTCGAACTAGGCAAATTAATCAAAGTGGTTATCCTCGAATAACGAGCAAACCTTAACACTTCTGTAGAATTGTTGTGCTGTTTCTGCGTGCACTTTCCAAACCAGTTGAACAGTGGCACCAGCACTGTGCCGACCTTTTACTTGCATTTGTCATTTGATGAACTTGTTGAATGTCATTTGGCAACAGGGAATAGGATAAGACATTTCTTTAAATGAAAATGTCATATGTCAAATATCACTTTATGTGCACTATCATGATATATCATATTTCCTTGCTTCGCTGACGATTTATTAGCAAACAGTACACTGGTCGTAGCCAACAACAAAACGATTACCTGTGCTGTTGGCTCTAAACTCGTCTCTTGCTTAGACTTCCACATATAGACTAATTCCTGCTCCCAGACTATCAGAAAACATAAAACTCATTCCCTCTAACTCTCTGCCAATCACAGTTAAATGAAGTGACTGACAGGCTTCAGTGTCTAAGCTAACAGCATGTTTACTGACGGAACATCTTTAAACACAGTAATACACACACAAAAATAACAGTAGTTCTTCTCACATGTTGGTAGTGAAGGTCAGAAGTTCCTAACTAGTTATTGTAACGTATCAAAGTTCAGCCTTCACACCCGGCCAATCACAAGATTATGGACCATAACTTATTCCACTAGAGAGGATGAGACAGCTGAAATGGAGACCAGGGATGAGAGGTCTGCTTTCCAGTTTTTTAACTGTATAAAGGCAGGTCCAGAGTAGTTGCTTTTAGCAGACCCTGACTTGTGTAGATTCAAATGCCCTCACATCCCGATAATATATTGATGATGACCTATCATTTTATGTTTTTCATTGGACTTCAAAGGAGGTCTCTTCAGGGAAGATTATCAAACACGTTTTTACTTCACTGACACTTCTGTCAGACACTGAAGCATCAGCACTGCTACAAGTAAAATATCACATCGACACCTCTGCTCCCGACCAATCATAGGATTACCGAACCTCACAATTGGAAATGATACTGCCAGCTATAGATGGAAAATAAATTCCCCTGGAGATGAAGAAACAGCTGAAATTGATTCGAAAAAAAGTATGGATGAGAGAGAGCAAGACGATTAGATGAAGTGTGTGATGATGTATCCATTAAAGTGCAGTCTAGAACATTAAACAATATAGTGGGGTTTGTAAAGGTCAGTACTCTCAAGGGGGTTTATCCATATTGATCTTTCCTTTCGATTGTGCCGGACTCCGCACCGGTGTCCATCTAAATCCATTTCTGTGCCATAGACCTAACGCAGAGAGTGAGAGAGACAGAGGGAGAGAAAGGGAGAAATAAAGAGATAGAAAGAAAGGTAGTCTTCACTGGTTACTTTGAGACATTACTCCTCTGTCCTGCTTCACTGACCTCTGTGTCTCAGAAGCATGGAAGCATAGAATATACACCCACACACAGGGTTTTATTTGTGCCGGATACTGCTGAAAATGATTTGGAAACTCCCAGACTGGGACCGACACTTCATTCGTCGCTCTCAAAATAAACCAATACATTTTATAAAATCTTTAAAAGTGAAATTTAAGTTTTTAAATTTTTAAGTGAAACTTTGTCATCTTGTTGAAGTTTGTGGTAACTTCTTGTTTCATTTTATTAATGTTATTTATGAATCCTTTCAGTAGGCGGTTAGACCTTTAACCTACCAAACTCCCTTCAGTGGGTCAGTGGGGTGGTGATATTAGAAGCACATGGTTTCTAGGAACATGATCAGCATTTCTGGCTTTGTGGCACCTGTTAGCAGACATGAACAGCAAGACCAATTTGGCTTTCGCTAATCCCTGACCCCAATTAGTTACTCTTGAGAAGGGGCAGCATCAAGCTATCCACTCTAGCACAGTACATATGCAGTTTACAAAGGTAACAATGACAAATTTACCACTCTAAATTTGTAGTGATTTTTGAAGCGATGGGTCTTCGATTTCACACAGAAATTAACAAAAGCAGGCTTCTCATTTCAGCCCCCACCCGTGGCTTTTGGCGACTGAAATGACTGTCACAAGCAGATTTTATCAGCTTCAACATTTAACCTTCATGAGTTGTTTGAAAACTGTCTCCAGTTGACCTTTCATTGTTAAATTTGTTTTAAAATGACAAATCTGTAAAGGGGTCTTAAATATGTGCATGAAGGCTACATACATGATAATGCTAAAATACTGAGGTTATAGCTTCATGTCCCAAGCAAAAAGTTAGCATCCTCATCAGCTGATGATCCATAGGGAAGACATGAAAATAAAGCAGCAGCATTGTTCTTGTATTGCAGGGTAGACCTAGTTAGCTCTAGTATTGTAGTAGTTGTATGGTGTTCGTTCTAACGTAAGCCTGTTTGGGTGCTTAGAATAGAAAAACATACTTGAACAAGCAGCATAGAGATTTATGAGAAAAGGCTTTGAGAATGAGGACTAACTGATAAGTTTAGCAAACCTAATGCTATCTAATAGACTTTCAGTTGGGGTTGCTGAAGTTTTGAAGTGAAGAGCAAGACAGGGCTGTTATCATTACCCTTAACTCTTATCTTGGATCCCATACAGTAGGTGTCTGTTCCAGTCGTGAACAGGTATCTCTCTAACGTAACCTATAACCCCATAAAATTATGTATTTACACCTTGAATTTGGATGTAATGCTAGGTTACTACTGTAGGTAGCAAACAGTCAATTGGAGGGAAAGGATTATTAAGGAGCTGGAGAGGTTAAAAACAAGTTTTGTTTATACCATTTTCTGCTGTATTTTTAGCTGATTAATGTTGATCAGCTAGGAGGGTGATTAGTGTTACAATATCTAGGAACATTATATCCAAGGTGGGAAATTAACTTTTTAAAATGTGAACATCTACCAGCCACTCAATAGTAAATCATTATTTTGTATCTGAAATCTACCACCCACTTTCATATTTTACCAGCATTTGGCTGGTGGCTGCTGTCAAGTGCCTGATTATATCCTGGCACAAGGTTGAATGTTTCTGGTGTAAAATATTACTGTAAAACCACCTAAGGGTGTTTGCACTGTGCACTGACCTTAGTATGTCTAATGAAAACGTGTAAATCCCAGGGATGTTGGCATGTGCATCTCTACTGTCGCTTTGATTGTCACACTAGATGCACCAATATTCTGTCTTTTTTTAGGCAATGACACAATGAGGCAAGATTGAAATCTGTTTATTGTCTTCCAAAATACTTTCAGAGCGATCTTACACCATTGGTTAATTTCAGTTTGCTTTGAAACTAAATGAAACTGGCAACCCACACACATGCACACAATCGTTGTTTCTTTTACCACGGGCTGTAGCCAGCTGCAGATATCATCTAGACAGCACAGAAACAACATTATTACATTGTTCCTGTGGTAAAATAATGTACTTTGGCTTTTAAGTACAAGTGGTCCTGCTGAGAACAACACACAAAACAAGGGAATGGGAGAGAGAGTTAGACAGTATGAATGAAAGAGCTAGAGGATAAAGAAAACAACTTTTTTTTTTTTTTCCTGACTAAGAGTTGTTTCTGTAAAAAAGCACAATTAGAGGGCTGGTGGCAATGGGCGTTTGAGCAACCATGACGGTGCCTCAACATACTTCCCAGGCAAGCATTCATGCTTTTGTGTGTGTGTGTGTGTGTGTGTAATGGGAGGCAGGGGAGGTTGTGCTCTGCGTGCATGTGTTTGTTCTCTTCCTTAGGTCAACTTCTTGATGAAAGCTAATGCGAGGAAATTTCAGTGTCAATCACTTTTGCACTCTGTAATCTAATACACGCAGACACAATCACATTCCATGTGGATACTGTACCTTAGATACGCTGTATGTCTCAGCTTCTTTTGCGGAAATGCAACCACTGCAAAAAATCCCATGGGGAAGAAGTACCCGAGTGAAAAAGATCTGCTAAATCAAAGATTGTTTCCCCTGCCGAGGGAGTTGTGTTGCTGAAACTAAGCCTACAAATCAATTTGCAGAGATCAGAACAGTTCTGCGCTCATGCCTCTGTATGTTTGTACCAATTGAGATAAAAATGAATTAGATATGTT
The DNA here is from genome assembly GCA_002120245.1 of Maccullochella peelii. Classification (NCBI taxonomy): domain Eukaryota; kingdom Metazoa; phylum Chordata; class Actinopteri; order Centrarchiformes; family Percichthyidae; genus Maccullochella; species Maccullochella peelii. The sequence goes on along the minus strand of LKNJ01000109.1, from coordinate 17,480 downwards.
GCATGATTTCTCTTTTTCCATACTCTCTCTCTAGGCAGTTGTTCTGTTTCCACAAATGCTAGCCATTTATATGAGGTGTTACAGTTCAAATCAGCTTTCTGATATATTTAGATTCAGGCTTTCTTTTTTTGCTATGCTGAATCGTGAATACTACCACATTGCATTTCAATATGAATATTTTTATTGACATTTCATGTTTTCCCTCTAAGCTAATGAGCCAGTCAGAACTGACTTCCCAGTGATTTTCTGAGATTATATTGCAGACTTGACATTCTGTTATCTGTTTCTGCACGATGTGTGCTGAAATGTATCAGCGTGTTCTTTAAATATTCTGCTACAAGGAGCAAGCCAAGGAGGTGTAGGCGTTTTATATTTTTATTTTGCCAGAGTCGTGTTTTGGATGTACTAAACTTTTTTGACTTCTCTGAATGTACAAAATTGCAGTGGGTGCTGCTCAGCATTTTACTATAGTTTTAAAACCAACTTTCTGTATGCTATGGCACAGTTACAATGTAGTAAACAAATCTGCTTAATCTTAACACACTTTTCCTCTCACTGGATTTCATATATATCAAGCTATACAATGCCATCTGTATGAATAAAAAAAAAAAAAGGAAATGTGTTTTTGTCTTTTCCAGACCCATATGATGATGATGATCTGAAGGTGAAGACCCAAAGACCACGATCAGCTGACCAGCCAGGTGTGTTTCAGGCACAGACAGGTGAGTAATGTGAGTGTGGGAGCGCGCGTGTGTGTTCACAGCTCGGAATCAAAAGTAGCCAACTTGACCTTTACAGGCTGTAAGTGAAAATAAGGAGTACCACATAAATAATTATTATACATTTACCTTCTGAAGCATGGCTGAACCCTGGAGCAGCTGTCATGGTTGACCATAGCCATGTGTGAATGTGTGCTTTTGAGTGCGTGTGACTTACATAATTAATAGGATTTAATTATTCACCACATGATACATTAAACATATTAAGAATGTCATGTGCAGAGGAACCTGCCTTACATGACATTACATGTTGGCTGCTTCACCCACACCAGAATAAGTCATACTAGTTTGAGCTTCTGCACATATGCATACACACACACGTTTCCACGTTCACAGTTACCACTGTGTGTAGGAGGGAGTCCCTACTGTGAGGGAAACCCCTGGCTCTGTCTTGTCCTTCTCCTCTGTTCTCCCCCTCCTCCTTTCTCCCCATTCTTCCACTCCTCCAGGCATGTGTGATGGGCTTAAGCCCTGACTCACGGCATGTTAATGAAGATGCGATTAATGGACATGCAATTAATTTGATTTCCTTCTTTGCCATGTGGTGACACCTCCATCAAAGGACATGGTGCTCAAACAATTTAGTGAGAAGTGCAATGACGTAACATCGTAGTTTTCGCTTTCAAGGGCGTAACTTGTCAACAATGGGATGCTCTCCACAGCTGCCTGGAGGACTCTAGATTACCCACAAACATTTCTTAACACCCAATCTATGGGTACTTACAAACTCTAAAGCCATCCTTTTTGGCTAAAGGCTGTGAGATCATATGTGTTAGCATAATTCCATGAGTATTAACTCAATATCACCTTAAAATACTCAGGACCGTCATCCTTATGAATATTCAATCAAGGCTTATGCACATTAAGAGGCTTAAATCAATTAATGACACATGCAAATCACATATTGCCCATACTTTTATATAGTATGCAGAAATACCATATTGGGTATTGATATACTGTAGCATCACAGGCCAGGCCATGTGAAAATTATGATGAAAATCTACCATAGAACAATATCAGCAAAGCTCTCTCTATATCCAACAAATGATGATCTTAGGCTCTCTCAACTCCTAAATGTCTGTAACTACAGGAAGTCTGTTTGGTTACTGTAACCACAAAGCTTGTCATCATCTGCCAGATAGTCCCAGGCTTTTCTCTTGACAACTGTATACATTGTGAGGATGTTTGTCTATTTTCATTGTAGTTATATTGCAATGGTGTCACAGTCATCCAAGGGAATTTTCATTTGATTTCAGTAAATGAAGTGCAGAGACAGACTAAGCATTGCTAAGGGGAATCAATAAAGCCAACATGTCTTGATGCTTTCTGTACTGGGAAAATTGGTGTCATACATCTCCACTAACAGTTCCTGTAACTCTGACTTCGTTGTTGTGGCTTTTAACAAAAGGACTCCTTTGATACAGCAATATATTTATTGATGTTACACAGTGTAGACGGTTAAATATTTTTATGTTTATGACACAATAGGCACATGAATCACGTGACTGTATGCTTTGCTCTTGTACTGCATATATACAGTGTCATGTGTGTAGAGAAACATGGATGTGTTGTGTCACCTGTCAATCACCTGTTGCTTTTGAGGCTGTTTTAAAGCCTGTACTTGCTTTTATTTGCTTTAAACTGTGGAGTCAGAAAGCTTTAATCATCTTACAACTAGTATTGCCCTTCCTCTTGACCTTTTGTTTTTCCATCTGACTTGTAGAAACGCTGGTATCACGAAACTGGGAATCATTGAGGATTAACCTCTCTCCGTCCGTCTCTGTCTTGCTCTTCAGGTGACCCTGCGGCAGAGGAGTGGTCACAGTGGAGCGTGTGTTCTCTCACATGTGGGCAAGGCTGGCAAGTCAGGACGCGGTCATGTGTTTCCTCTCCCTATGGGACACTGTGCAGCGGTGCCCTGCGGGAAACACGCATGTGCAACAACACTGCTTCCTGTCCAGGTGAACCTGGGGTCACAGGCTCAGGTATGTTTACCAAACTCTCCATTGGCTGCCTTTTAGCATTGCCTGAATTCAGTGGCACTGACTGATGAGGGTTCAATTTTATGTATTTATTAACATGCTATGACTAAATCTGTGATGGACTGGTGACCTCTCCAGGGTACCTGCCTCCCCACAGTGCATGCTGGGATATGCCCCCGGCCTGAGTGACTCCAAGTCGCGAAAAAGGTTTTTTTGTGTTTTGTAAATGTAAAATTTGACAAAATGCTGCTTTAAACCATAGGCTTTCTGCTTAGCACCTCACTCACCCATGCAGCATTTACTTACTAAAACTGAAGAAAATAATGACAGTGTGAGACTCTTGCCACTTTTGAAGAAGGTATGCACAAACACAATCACACACATCACATGGGATCTGCTCAGCCAAAACATAATTTAACCATGGTGTAGCAGAAAAAAGCCCTACAGAATGAGAATGTCATTTTGTCACTTCAATTCACACTACTGGCCAGCTGAGAGAGAAAGAGAGAGGCACAAAGAGACAGACATGACACCTGAGCTCAATGTCAGCAAGTCTATTAGACTTGCCGCAGCTGAGAAGTTCATACTTCCTGGCTTCTCTATCTTTAGCTCTCCTCTGCTCTTTCACTTTTCTTTTAGCATTATTCTCATTTCCCTTGTGTATATCTATATTAATGTCTACCTTTGTCTATATATAATACTGTAGTATAGAACATTAATCTAACAAGGCATAATTAGCAGACAAACTTTTAAATTATTATGAAAACTAAGATAACCACCTATTCAAAGATGGAAATTAAATGTAAATTTAATCCGTGTTCGCATTACAGTGATAAGCATAGAAAAACATTCAATATGATAACTAAAGCTAAGCTTCTGCTTCGACTTCCGAGGAATTCGTTTTTCATTTAAGAAACAATGGCAGCTCCAAAATATATTTAACCAATTCAACCAAACAATTTTCATATGCATACGTGTTCTGCCAATCAGGTTGAGTGTATTCAACCCTTCCTGCTTGCTACTAAAAGGCAGGAGCAAAATGAAGAGCACCTCATCCCTTTTTCCTCAGCAACACACAAACACAATCAAGCCAGATTGAGTCACTGAGGGAACTTGTGTACCGCTCATCCTCAATAATTTGAGTTCTGCTCTGGACTTGATTGCTGGTTTGGGTCTTTACTAGATGAAATTGTGAAGTACTGCCTGTCCTGCACTGGTCTGATTGCCCTGATTGCAACTGAAGTGATATCCAGTATGGCATTGGCTGTCTCTCCCCTAATCCATTACTAGTGCTCAGTCCCCAACCAGAAGATGACAAAAATTCAGTGCTGCTCGGTAAAACCGCAGACATGGACGTCATCCAGTCGTGTAGCAAACTGGCGTCTTGTCCCCGTTGTCTGTATCTAGCTGCTGCCTGCTAGCCCCTCCTGCCATATTATCAGTCTTTAGCCTACATGCCTGCTAAAGTAGCAAAGTAATTGTTCAGTTTCATTAACATACTTGTGGATCCAGAGGGAGAAGCGTGAAGTCTGATAAATTGACTCAAGTGTTGTCATTTGAGGCAGTGTTGAAAATGATAAAAATCTGGAGGCCCACTCCTTGTTTCTGCTTGAGGCTAGCAGCTTGAGGCTACATTAGCTGCTACTAGCATAACACACCCGAATCTCCAACATAAATGTTGCCACTTTAGTTGCATTATGGGTTATGTAGACGCCAGGTTTTGACAAGGAACAAGAATGCATGGATAAAAAAGACATCATCCCTGGTTCTGCTACATTAATGTAATACTTTTCTTTTAAATTTCCATTGAGTCCAACAATGTTATAGGAATGCAATGCAAAATCAATGCAGTACTCTTTTAAGATCAAGGCTCTGGCATTATAGCCTCCACCAGAATGGAGACGATCAAGGTATCTGCTAGCTTCCCAATGTGTTGCCTCTCCAGTTGCATGGTTCTTGTAGCTGGACAGGAGGATGGAATATCCCTATGGACCATCAACATGGAAATTGTGGAAAATCCTGCCATGAACATTTGTCCTTGTGTGAACCTGGTGCATTCTTGTCAAAGTCTGCACCAGGCAAGGCCTCCATGCCACCTGAGGAATTGCAATTGGGTTGGGGCCTCATCACGATGCCAAAATTAGCTACAGTTGACATGTTTATCACAATGGATCTTTTTGTTGCTCCACTGTAACAAGAGAGACTCTTTAGAATATCAATCCTCCTGGCTACTCAGTTGAATTAAGAGAGCGTTAAGTATGAGCTGAATATGATATCAAACAGTCTTCTGCACCAGAACATGACAAAGCGGGTGATCGCTGATGTGCTGGTCCCTGACTATGCAGTGATTTGGGACAGACTGTGGGACTGTATAAGGAACATATTCAAAACCACTGCATTGTCCCATGACTGCTAGAGAGGAAGAAAGCATGGTCCTCTATTCTGTTTGGCAGTCTCTAGGCTAACCTGAACCTGATAATACCTAAGAGACTGCGTCACAGCAATATGGAACCAATGCCCTCCATACACAGCCATTCTAATAATAACAGTGATGTGTTTAAGGACAGACTGTTAAATGAAAAATCAGGGCCCATAACTTCTCTGGGGACAGATAACTCAAAGCAAAAGTGGGGCCACAACTGTCTAAATGTCAATGTCACAGCATGGGGTGTTAGTCATTGGGCTTTAGCCAAAAAGTCTATAGAGCCCCATTTCTGGACAAGGCCTTCCCACTAGTTGCTTAAGAGTTTGTGGATGAGGAACTGTTATAGGAAGCAGCATCCATAAGGTTGAATAGGCTCACTCTAATCGTCATTGAACATTCAAGGTATCCTAGTGTCCGCATGCATAGAATGTATATGTGTGTTTGTGATGTTAATGTGTAGTTTTTATTGTTTGTGTGTGTGTGCCAGCATAAGTTGTGGGTGTTGTTTTGGCTTGGTCCTTTGTGTTTTTTTTGTGTCATTAGTTACTTCGAGTGCATTTCAGTGCATTTTCTGTAATGTGTGAGAGATTTGTGAGTTTGCGTGAGTTTTCCATGAGTTATGTCATTTTGTACATTTTTAGCACATGCACGCTTTCACATGTGAGTTAGTAGTCACTCAGTGTTTACTGATGCATGTCAACACCCCCACCCCTCCCAAAGGAAAAAAAAAAAACTAAACAAGAGAAGCAAGAGGAACATTTTCCTTCCCTGTCAGTGCATATGCTAATCTTGTTTTTATGCAAATGTGCCAACACGATTTGTATGTCTAAGTGCCTCATTTTCCATTCAGTGTCGATATTAATATCCTCAGCCAATCCTTTGATGGAATATTGGTTGCTGTGTTATGTTCCGTTTATTATTTCATTTTTTCTCCACTCCTCTGATGTTTTCTGACGTGGTTCTGGAGGGGTGTAGGGGCACTCCAGGGATTGCCTGAATGGGATCACACCAATTTTCACCAAGGAGTCTGGGAACGTGGGGACGCTAGCAAAGAGACATAAAAGTGTTTAATGAACTTAATGTGATTTACTTTTTTCTTTTTTTTGCTTTGATTTAATTTGGAATCTACATGCTTGTTTGATTTGTTAATCTCTTTGCTGCTGAATTCAAGCCCTGTCTACGCCTGGTTCGATAGGGAATCATAAACAGACATATAGTGCAGTACACAGAGACAGACACACGAGCACACTAAACAGGAATGCAGTAACTTTCAATTCAGTCGCTAAAATCACAAATTTATACCAAATATTATAAAAACTACACTTAACATACTAATGTAACACACTCAGCGTCACTAATGTTGCCAATAGGCTTGCTCTAAAATAAAAAGCTCTAAAATGAAACAACTCGTTTCAGGTTTTAGAGGAAGTTGAGTATACATACACAAGCGCAGTGTGCCTTTCAAACCTGCTGTTCAGAACATGACGGCCTGTAGCTCCCGCTTCCTGACGTATCTGAAAGATCTGCAAGTGGAATGTCTTTAACCACGAACCTCTATTCTGTTTCATATGCATTTACTCGCAAACACAAATATACAAGGCACACAGGCATATGTGAACACACACTTTCACAGTTTCTCCCAGAGTATCCTGAGGTGGGGAGAGTGCAGTCTGCATACTTAATTGGGTAGATGGGTTTGCCAGAATTTTCTATTCTGCTTTTTACCATTTATTTGTGTTTGCGCACACGTTAGGACTCAGAAGTATGGATGTGTTATGAGTGTGAGTGTGGGTGGATATGTCTCTGGGCACATCTCTGTGCATGCCTGTATGTGTGTCTGCACAAGTTAGGGAACATCAAAGAAAAGTAGCTTGGACAGAAAGCCAATGAAGTGAAAATGGACATTTTTTTCTCCTCGATTTTTTTTATGGGTAAAACTCCTAAATTAAGGTGATACAGATAATCAATTTTAAGTAATGGTCTTGCTCTTGACAAAGCAAACTAGGCGGTAATTGGTCCGGCAAATTAACTTTTTTTTATTTTTTTATATGCGCTGAAGTATAAGGATTTCATGCCCCAAAGCGTGCAAAGTGAAGTAGTACCCCTACTTCTCTTGTATTTAGCTACTGCTCATTTGCTGTAGACTCAGTGACATTTAAAACATGGAGTGGAACAATGGTGCATTATGAACACAGTATGTCTGGGTCAGTGCACCAGAAACCCAGGCCGCTGTAAGTGAATCTATGTGCTCCCATTTTTCAGCTGCTCATTTTTCATCTACCTCTCACAAAGCTGAATTTTCTGGAGTTCATGAACTTGATTTTGTGACCGGGTGTTACACAGATCTGTCACTTTGTTGTTTGATCAGCACTGATCAGTTTATTTAATTCTTTTTTTTCTGTGCTTGCTGCTGTAAACATGCTCTTTTCCACCTCCCTCTGTGACTGCAACCCTGATGGCAATAAACTCCCTTTTAATGTGCACAGTTGAACTAAAAGACGTGCTTTATTATGTTAATGTAGTTGTTGGTGTCAAAATAGACGACATATTTGATAAAACTGCCCCGTGCTGCTTTGTTTATCGCTGGAAATATCACTTGATGGGGAGTATTTACCTGGCCAGCAATAGGTGTTGTAATACAATCCTAATCCCAGTATCTGAGGACATTTTGTCATGTTGTTTCCTCTTTAATTTGCTTATCTGCTTCCATGTTTTCCCTACCCTTGTCCCCATCTCCAATTGATATTTTCTCCTTTTAATGTATTAGTCCCAAAGCTGCTTCAAGCTTGATTTTATAGACAAATTGATTGGCTTTGCGCAGTCAGACACACTTGTACTGGGTTTGAGAGATGGAGATTCGATATGGATGAATAAGTAATGTCTTACAAGCAATCCTGTAGTGCTGTAGTAAAAAAAGATGCTAAATAACAGAACTCTGACTGAATTTTTTTAGCTCTTCTTTGCTCATTATTGTATCAAGTACTGGAGTCTCCTGAGAAGGTTTTGCAATTTGGAATGAGATACCCCTAAGAAATCTGCTTGCAGTTTGAGGATGCCAGTTACATTTTATTGCTATCATGATTTATTCAATTGAAAATTTTGGAAATGAGTCTTGATACCAAAATATTTAGGCTGACATACTTCAGTACACTGGATCAGCCATCAGCTGCATTAAATACCACCTTTCAAATCGGCAACAAATGCTCAACAGCCACAACTTTCTCACCAGGTTGCTCTAAACTGCAATTTCAAAGCTAAAATTGTTTTAACTTGGTGGCTGTTGAACACTTTCAACCATGAAAGGGTGTGTTTTTAAAAGAAAAATAAATACATTTGGGACTGGTTGTTGCCTACAGTATGACTCTCAAATCCCCAAATAAATGTCAATACCAATATTATTTCAAATTCAGGATTGTGTTGCACCCGCTATTTGTAAATCTATTACTAAGTTTCTGTGTAAAGTGCTTCTTAAGGGTAGCTACTTACTAGTTTCAAATTTGGTTGCACCAGCAAAACTTGAGAAAGATCTAATCTAGTAATGACTGAAATGTAATGTATGAAAAAGTTGCTAGGAAACATCTTCAGCGCCGTCCAATCAAAAGAAATCAACAGAGTTAACAGGAAGTCACTGCAGCAACACAAGCTGTCACACACCTTCCTAATATAAGAGTTGTAGGAGCCAAATATGAAACCTTTATAAAGCCAATTCCTTATAAATGTAGGTATGACTTTATTTTAAATATCTGCATATCTGTGTAATATTCAGGCAGTGGAAATATCCAATTATTCTAACCTATCTGACGCTATTATTTAGTCTACATTATTGGCATAACTTTTGTAACTTTAGGTGCACTGTACATTTTTGGGGAATGTAATATTATTAAACAGCATATTAATCAAGTATGTTGACCATATTAGATTCAGTTAGCTACGCAACAGTTACACCTGGCAGTTAGTGTGCATAAGTACTACTTAACAACTAATTTCTGCATAAGAATTTGTTTGTGTGGTGGAACCCCGTTTAAATTTAGTTGTGAGCAAATCTCTACTTTGTAAACACTTACGTTATAACTAGGCTAAGTTTGAACTTAAGAGCAGCTCATGCAGCTGGCTCCAGTTCATCAAGGCCCACAAATGAGCTTACTTGAAAAAGCTTTTCATTTAAATGAAAAGCTTTTTGATGCTTTTTGTACCACTGTTGCAACATACGTATAGCCACATTGATGCCATATGTTGCTGAATCTAAGGATGTCTCACTATTTACCAGCTTTCCATATCTCCATACTTTTTAATACTACCGTCTTCTCCCTCTCTCTCAGCCTTCTACTCTGGCCCCTCTGAGCCTTCCTTCACAGAGTAGACTTAATTATTTATTGTCATGATTTATTTAGCTTTGCTCAACACAGGACCAGAAATCTCCATCCTGCTGTCTCTACCCCCCCCTCCACCCCCCTCCCTCCTTCTATATCTTGCCTTCTATCTTTCTTGCAGCATATCTCCAAATCTGCTCCTTTTTCTTTCTTCCATCTCTTTCAACATAGCTTAATCTCTGGTCTCTGGCTGAACATGTCTGTATTTTCAAAATAACCTCCTCCTTTTCTCGGCCTGTGTTTTTCCATTCCCAAGTCAAACTTTTTCAAACTTTTTGAGCCCAAATCTGCCCATGCTCTTTCAAATTCGCTTATAATCTCCTCGTCATGTTCATCTGTTTTTATTCTCTCCCTTCGTGACACTCATTAACCAATCCTGTCATTCATCTTTCTCCTTCTTTGGAGTCTCCCATTGAACATTTGTTTAGCATTCTTTTTCCTCTGTTGGTCTTTCCATCATTATTCCCTCCAATCTCAGGTCGGACATCTCCAAATGATTTGAGCAATTATTTTTGTGCATGTGTGGACATATGCGTGTCTTTTCTCCTACATGGCACAAGCTGCCAGTGTCACATAGCTGAAATGAAAGTTCAAGTAGACACACTCGGGCGAGAACTAGCGTTCAGAAAAGCAGCATCACAAGAGTAGTCTTGAAATCACGTTCATTAACTGCAACTTTTTTGTGCAACTCCACGGCTCATTTATTCTATTTTGATTAATTTCAACTTCATCTGTTGCTAAAATGGGATGAGATGTGCAATAAAGTGGAAAAAAGTTGAAGTAAGAAGGAAAGAAGAGGAGAAACATTTTTAATACTTTAATTGGTGTCTAAAGTGTTTGAAGTCATTGGAGTCTTTGGATCCTTTGGTTCACTGTATATAGAAACTGAAAGCTCTAATCATTTCAGAAGCAAACTTAACACATTAATTTCCTTGTTATGACTAGAGCCGCATAACTGCATGACTTCAAATGCCAGCGTGTCCATTCCTACATTTTTTTCATGTAGTAACAAGTAAGAGCAGCTTCATTCTCAGTGTTTCTTTTCCTTTTGTAATTGGAATGTTTTTGTGGAGGTCAGAAGGCCACCTACTTCATGTTTTTTAAGGAATGTGCTCGGACTCATTTAATATCTCATGTTTCTCTCATTCTCTAACCCTCCTGCTTGCGATGGGATGCTCCACCCCCTCCCTCCCTCATTCCTCATCCCCATGTTTTGTGTGTGTGCGTGTGTGTTTGTGGGTGTTTGCAGTGCATGGGCTGTGGGAGGAGTGGTCGTCATGGAGTCTGTGCTCTGTGACCTGTGGGCGGGGCTCCAGGACGCGAACCAGGAAGTGTGTGAACGGAGGCGGGGCCGTGGCTTGTGGACGGCCCGACATTCAGACCAAACTCTGCAACATAGCAGTGTGTCCTGGTTAGTACCATCCCCATTTACATGATACATCCAGTCTCTCTTGGCCTCTCTGCCTATTCAAGCATGACTCTCTCTTCTTCCTTTTCTTCCAAATCACAAAAAGCTAAACACAACTGGGCTACTGTCACAGCTCTTGAATTTCCATGCATTTGCATTTATATTTGTAGCTCTTATTATTATAGCTCTTGTAGTGACCAAGTGTGTTACTCCTCTGCTAAAATGTTGACTAACGCCGTGTTTGTGTCACGTCGTGCAGACTGTAATTACAAGAAGCTGAGTGGGAAAAATTGTACGTCAGCCTCCCATATCTCTAAGTATAGGATATTGGTATTTTTTTCGACAGCTATGATATGTTCCACTTGCTGAAAAGAACTACAAAAGCATCAACAACTGGTGGCTGCAAAAATGGCTGCAAAGCCACCATCACTGGCATTTACATCTTAATAAAATAATAAAATTCCATATTGGCACCAATAGAATCAATTCACCTAAATTAAAACACTTCATTGACTGGTGTAATGTATGTATTTTTTCTGTTTTTATTTATTTATCGTCACGTTAGCGGTCCAGACTGAAATATCGCAACAACTGTTAAATGTATTGCTGTGACATTTATATAGACATTCATGGTCCCTGGAGGATGGAGCCTAAAGACTTTGTTGATCCCCTGACTTTTCCTCTAGTGCCACCATGAGGTTTACATTTGTTGTTTTGAGTGAATTATTTTGACGAATATTAGATGGGTTTCCATAGACTTACAAACATGGTAAACATTTGCCTGCTGAAGATCAGCATTTTAGCATTTTCAACACGAGCATGTTAGCATTTAGCTCAATGCACCACTGTCCTAAGTATAGCCTTGCCGAGCCGCTGGCCTGGTTTACACTTAATCTTGTTTTTTTCACTTAAATGTTTTTTCATCTTGACTGATGTTGTACGAAGGTCTATTTGTACCTGGTTTCACTTGTTAAGGAACTGCTACAAATGTAGCACACATAACCCAATGCAAATGGCTAATTTAGGCTTAATTTTCATTTAACCAACTTGGAATAATGCAATAACACTACAAATTTGAAATATTGGGAACATTTAGAACACAGTTCTTCTCGTTCTGCTGACATGCCGTTAATGCAGCATAACCCCCATCTTTCCTGCTTGCTTATGCTCCTGGCTTTAATGCCTGTATCCTCACTAGAGTTTTCAGTTTCATATTCATTCGTGTTCAGCCATGGGATTCATGGCCACTTTTCAATCTCTCACTCAGTCGTCCTGAAGGATCGTAGCCTAGCAAAGCCTTTAGGTTGGACCTCTGTGTTTCTTCCACGGTTGGCTTGGTTTAGATTTCCGAGCAGTCCTGCAGTGGAGCTCTTCAGCTACTCTGAGATTACCTGTTAGGCCACTTCAAGAACAGCAATAAGTCACCATTGCAGCCCCATCTAATTCTGGTGTCGAGGGTACCCCAAGACTTTATTCCAATCTGACTCAGACTGTCCAGCTGAAACATCTTTATCAGGCTGCCACTGGAGTGGAATAGGACAGGGCAACGGTTGAAATAATGTCTCAATAGAGCCAACTCTGAAGAAACACTGTGTTAGGTTTTGACCAACAATTACTGTAATCTATAACAGGGCAGCTTTCTAGATGTAGAAGCTAACTTATCTCCTGAGATGTAAATACTAACTAATCTGTAATTTTCATTTTGTATTTCAAGTGCCCCTTTAGACAACCACTTACTTTAAAAGCATTGGCATTAGAATGGAATATTCATTTCAGTGATTTCATTTTGTTCCATGCTTTTTGTGTTGGCAGAATATAAATCATTTCCGCATAACGTTGGAATAATGACATTAATGGACGCACAGACACTAAAACATAAGACAATTTATGACAAAATTGGTGGCTGCTTTCTGAATAATAACCTTTTTTTTCCTGAATTGATTTCATTCTGAGTGAGAGTGTGTGTGCTATGTAATCGCTCAATGGCTGAGCAATTATCACAGGGTAAGTGCTTTTTATTTATTATTGCTAAGGCAAAGAATCCTGTATTATTTTCCCCTGGTAAAGGATACATATATACTGTATGAATGCTGCTGGAGCCTGTCTGGACTAGAGCCTTTTTTGTGTTCTCACCCCACAGACTAAAATTTATATTTATTTTTTGTTTTTATGTTTTTCAAAGCAGGGGTTTTATAAGGTTGATATTTAAATAAAACAAAACTGGCCCCATTGCCAGACAAAGAGGCTGCAAAGTTATGTCTCAAAGAGAGGAATAGGGAGACGTCATAAACTAAAGTATGGCCTCCGGGATGTTTTGCCATGCTGTTTTGGGAACAGTGATGGAAAGAGGGGGTTTGGGAGAAAGGGTAGGCTCGTCCTTCGAGGGCCTTAAGGAAATCTGTGTATGTGTGTCTTCATATGGTTTATGTGTTTGTGTATGAGTGTGCAAATCTGTCACAACAGATTCAGCTTGCTGGGAGTTCAAAGGCAAAGGTCCTTTTGAAATGATGAATACCAGTATAGGCCTTTTGGCTCAAACGTCCATGCATAGAGAATAGAGCTTTGATGGATCTTGTGTGTTTGTGTGTGCGTATGCATGTTTATGTATGTGCCTCAGTGATTGGATCTCACTACAAACCATATACTCAGACCGTATACTGTGCCATACAGCATACTCTACACATAATATACTGTCTATACTACAGTATGTTAAACCAATGTAGATTGAAGATTTCACTCTATCATTTCTTTATTGCTTATCTCTTATGTAGACACAAGCCAAGCTAGCACATCAAACAAATGCATGCATATGTGGGCAGGGCAAGTGCAAGCGTTAATATGACAGCTGTTGCATCAAATAAAGACAATCGGCAGAAATGGCATACATTAATAATTAATTAGATCATATCAGACCTTTTACCATCAAGAACTGAAGGCACTCATGTGTAGGCAGAGAGCTGGCTGGAAATTGCCTATAAGTTACTTCACACCTACTTTTTTTCTCAAAATATAAACAGTCAGTTCATAGCCAAGCATATGCAGAGATGAACGGCTATGTCTTAATTACAGGCAAATTAATAGTTTGTGCCTTTAGCAAGAAAACAGCTTCCTACCGGAGAGCTGCCATGGTACATTCCTACTTGCCTACAATCGATTTATTTGTTTATATGGTATTTTTTTGCTGGGAAATATCTTCGCACACACTGTATGTCTAGCTCACCTTGAATGAATGTAACCTACAGTAGTGCCTGCCGATGATTGAAACTATAGCATTTAAACCCTTGCCACTTTGATTACTCAGGATCAAACTGAAATATCATGTTCACAGCTGATTCTGTGTATGTCATCCCCAACACAGTGTTGGTTCCAGCTAGTTGGAACCCTGTACAAGTCACATACACTGTGATTGACCACATTACCAAGGAGAGTTGGCAATGCTTTCCCACTTGGGAGAACCAGACAAATACATTTACTGCACTGTATTTCACTTTCTCGGCTACTTAAAGCCCCTGTGTGTAGAATGTCACTGTGTGCCTCAATTTTTCATTCTGAACCAAACAAGAACAATCCTCACTTTGAATTGCCATTCTTAATATAGAGACAAATGGACTACTGTACAGTCCTACAGCACATACACAGTAGCTATGCAACATCAACTGTTAGTTGAACTGCTGTGAGAACAGGTTTCCTCTCTTTTACATATCATAGTAGCCTGTTAAAATGTATGTGATTAAATGTTAGCATTGCCCTTACTTAATTCATTCCACACATTTTCAAAATTACTTTGTTGCTGTAAGTATAAGAGCATACATAATGTATTTCTTTTCAGTATAGGTTAGTCACTACACACAAATATATGAGCCCTTCATCAGCTCGGCTTGACTGAAGGTTACATTAAAGAGATTGAATAATAATCAAACTTTAAACTTTAGTAGTTGCAATCAAAATTTAAAGCTGCACTACACAATATTTTTTATATTAATAATTGGTCAATTGACTATGTTGTATAAAAGGTGTCGCTTGTAGTGGTAAACCCACAGAGAATTCTCACCCAACTCTGCTCTGAGTGTTTTACTGTCTTTTAGCTCATTGTTTTGGTGTTACTGCCCACAACTTTACTGTTTTGGTTCAGTCCCGTTTTCAACCTCCTTCCCTGCAGCATTAGGCAGCTGATTTTAGTGAAACTGTTCTGATAAAACCACAGGACGCTGCCTGCCAAGCACTAAACAGCAGACAGATAAAGTAGCAACTAGCTGGTAAACACAGTGGAGCATTTGGCCTCTAAAGAGCCAGATATTTCCCTCAAGAGGTGGTAGAGATCAAAAAAGAACTAAAAGGAAAGTGAATATTAGACTTACTTTCATTATGTGGCTAGAAACACAACTCCAAATCAATGCTAATGTATTGTTTGCTAACGTGTTCACCATATCATCTTTATAGGGTTTATAAAGGGCTGCTTGAAGATTTAAGAACATTTTGGAGGAAGGTGTATTGTCATCAAATCATGCCACTTTGTTCAGAATTACTACAGTTCTGCTGTAAAATGTGATGAGGGAAAAACAAATCAAAGCATAGCTCAAGTCCACATCAGTAATCCAACTGGAGGCAACACAAGGGTTGGATGGTTTTTTCTGACATAAGTGACATTGCTGCCAACAGACAGAGGCATTGTATTGTTACTCAATTCAAATTATTAGCTCTAGGAATGTGTGTTTGTGTGACACTAGTGAGAATAACAATTGACTATTCTCTGCAATTAATTGAAACCACATTTACAAAATGGCTCTTTAATGGTTACTACTGCTACAGGTAAAAATATTGATACAGTTGGACAGTAGTAATACAGATGTATTATCAAGCTTCTGTGCAAGTGTGCTTTTATTAGCATGTTGTCTAAGACATCAGAGCTGTCCTCTTTGCGTATTTTCACACTAGTTTTTTTGTCTGCAAGGTTATGGCAGTTTTTAGAAACTAGCAAACATTAACATTTATAAAAATATATCGAGTCCCTTTATTCAACAGTATTCTATAATATAAACAGACATGGTCACAGCTCTGGTTCTTCTGTCAAGTTTTTGTTACAGAGTTCCATTCAAAAATATGTATCAAGGACAGTAAAGAAATAAGTATTCACTGACAGTTTATTTGTCACAGATCTTCATCTTCTTTCGTGCATTTCCACAGTAGAACATTGTGTTCTTTGCTGTGACACAGATCCTCAAACTATTACTAGCTTTGAAGTTAATGGCATACCAAATATCTTTGACTATACACGCACTATAAATGATTAATCTGCCTGTTTTTGATTATCATAATGGGTTTTTTTTGCATTTTGGATATTTTATTTGACAACTCAATTACTCCAGCAACGCTCCCTTTATTAAAGGGAACAGTGGGGGCTTTGATTACACCTGTGCATGTCATCAGGCTTTGGTTAAGCTAGTTGGTATTCATGCATCGTCTGACAGGCAGTACTGGATTGTGTTGAAATTATTTCTTTTTATTTATCTATTTCTGCACAAACAGTCAAGAGTTGAAATGTGGTGCCTTTCTAATAACACTTTGAATGAAAATCCAACTGACTGTACTCTGTATGAACTCTTTAAATCAAAGCATGAAAGGAATTGTAATCAGCTATTTCATAACAAATTGAAATATTTAAAATGTCCATAGAACCATGGAGTGTTGTTTGTTTGTTGCTATTCATGGAAAACCAAATAGCCTCTGTAAATTTGTTCTCCGTCCTAACTCATTCTATATTCTATTAACTTGACGCATACTCAATTTCTCTATTCTGTGTCTCCTTTTGCACCTTTCTTTTCCCTTACATCCTCTTTCCTATCCCTCAAAAATCTGGATCAATTTATCCTGATTTCCCCGTCTCTCACAATCTTCTTCCTTCCACCTTCATCCATTTCCCTGTCTCTCCCTATCTATTTCCATCTCTCCTTCCCTCTGTCCAGTGGAGGGCCAGTGGTTGGAGTGGGGGCCGTGGTCGAGATGCAGTGTGACTTGTAACACAGGAACCCAGCAGAGGCAGAGACGCTGCAGTGCGTCTGTGCACGGCTGGGCTGAATGCAAGGGCCCCCATCAGGAGAGCAGAGACTGCACCAACCCTTCCTGCAGTGGTAAGGCGTACAAATTAATGCTCAGTATTCACTCTCTATTCACGCTCTCAAACGCCATTATGCAAACATGGAACATGCATTATCTAAAGGCATCTGTATGGTCTTCTCTGATTCGTGTTACACATAACAGCAATTTGTGGGTTGGGACCCAGTTTGGCTTGCGAGTCTGTTTCAACCGGGGCCCCGGAGGACAAAAGTACTAGTGTGTTGTAATGAGCCTGGGCCCCAGAATGGGCTCGTATTGACTTAATTTCGGTACCACACTAAAAAATAGAAAAGTTTTACAAACTGCTGCCTCAAAGTTGTAACCTAAATTTACTATTCATCAACAACTCCCATTTCTTTTTCACCTTGCCGCTCTCGTTCCCTCCTGCACCCCCCCCCCCCC